>VRLP01002945.1:0-74456 GCA_009660295.1 Lophius piscatorius
AAAGTAGGCTTAAAACTTTCCTTTATGATAAAGTTTATAATTAAGGCTGGCATAAGCTAGCTCTTAGCTATGCTGCTATAGGTTTAGACTGCTAGGGGATCTCCCATGATGCACTGAGCTTTTCTCTCTTCCTCTCTCACTGTCCCTCTTTATACACCCCACTCACTTTAATGCATGTTAAATGGATTAATGCATGTTAAATGGTTTAATGCATGTTAAATGGATTAATGCATGTTAAATGGATTAATGCATTTTAATGGATTAATGCATGTTACTGGATTAATGCATGTTACTAACTTGACTTCTTCCCTGGAGTCTTTGTGTTTTCTCGCCCTGTAAGTGCACATGGTTGGTGATTGCATCTGCTGCTGTGGACCTGCTCGATTTCCAATGATCACAAGATGCTCATGATGATGATTATTGTTGTTTTCATTATTATTATTATTGTATAGTATATCCCCATAAGCTATCACTATATGTTACATTAATATTAATGTTATTATAAACCTGGGATCCCTGCCGCTGCCGCGGCCCGACCATGGAGCGGTTGGAGAAAGTGGATTATAGCTGATATCTTTGCTGCTTTTCCCCCGTCTGTATCTCTCCTCACCTGTGTCTCTCTCTTTCTCGCTCTCACTTTCTTTTTTTTCAAACCCGACCGGTCATGGCAGTAGGCCGTCCACCCCGAGTCTTGGATCTGCTCGAGGTTTCTGCCCGTTAAAGGGCAGTTTTTTCTCGCCATTGTCGCCAAGTGCTTGCTCAAGGAGGAATTTGTTGGAACCTGTAGATAATTATATAAAGAGTTTGGTCTAGACCTGCTCTTTCTGGAAAGCACCTTGAGACAACTGTTGTTGTGAATTGGCGCTACATAAATAAAGATTGATTGATTGATTGATTGAAATCCACTCCACGTTTTCTAACCCGCATAGTGAGTAGCTTTATGGAGGAAACTCCAGTGCCGCGGTGACTATTGCATGCAATACTGTGCTCCACATTTAAATCAAACCTAAACTTATTTTAAATAATAAAATATTAACTTATTAAATATTCAATTTCATCATAGTAACTCCAGGACTCAATTGGAGAGGTTGGTATATTTTTCTCACCCTTGTTGTTACCCTGAGATACTTAAGTTGAAACAGTGATTTTGAAATCCCTCATTAAGATTTTTAACAAAGGAGGAGTTGAAACACTGAAGGAATTTTGTTTGATAAAATATCTTATTCTCTTACCGCTGTAGAAAACGATCATAGGGCCGCCTGTACGCAAAACCTGCCCTACGCACCATCACATTCTCCAACAGGCCGAGATAGGCCACCTGGTGCTGACAGCGAGCGTCATCAAACAAAAGTGAAGACTTCATCTCATTGGGTTTTATGCATCTCACATAGTAAGGCTCCTGAAACACAAGAAAGACAAAACAGGTCATCCGCTGACACAATTCTAGTGTTCAGAGAGAGAGTAAGATCACAGAACCATACAGCAATCAGTCATAGCATTATAACCACTAGAGAGTGAAGTAAATAGCATGGGTTATTTTGTAACAATGACTTCTGTAAGTGGGTGGACAGAAGTCCACTTAGGCAAGTAGTGAATATTATACCCTAAATCACACATTATACCCTATGTGCGATTTTGACGAAGACATAATTGCGAGATGACCAGGCATAAGCCTTTCCATAAATGTAGGTTGTATTGGATGTTCCTTATGAGTACGTACTGAGAGTGTTCTGAGAAATTACACCTGGTGGCAACATGGTTATGGGGGACCAAAAATGTGGAGTAATTGGTTTTCTTAATACATTATATTGGCCACGAGCTACAATAAATGATCAGTTATCGGTATCGACTGAAAACATGTACGTAGTTCATGCACTAAAAATTGTAAATTAATATATTTTGTTTTATTTTGTTGTCTTAAGTTGCATTAAATAATCTTATTTACATCAAAATGTATTTTTAAATTGAGTTAACTTAAATTCTTTAGTTAAATATGCTTATTGATTTAGCTAATTTCAATACATAGATATTACATTAGCAAAATTTCGAGTCACCAATATTACATGTTTGTGGACTGTGGGAAACAGGAGCACCTGGAGGAAACCCATGCACACATGGGGACAAAGCAAACTCCACATAAAAAGGCTGGTTGGGAATCAAACCTAGAACCTCCCTGTTGTGTGGCAACAGATGTAGCCACGACTTCACCCTAAATACAATACAATTATTAATAATGAATTTACTGTTTCCTCAGGCTGACTTTGTTTAATGTTAAATTATTTTTCAAGAGCCAATAAGAAATGGTATCATACACACTATTTTTATTTTTTTTATTTTACAGGAGCATTATTTGATGTCAGGTTCGAGCAAACATAAACAGGGTTTAACAAGTTAAAAATTAACAAAAAACATTAGATTTCAAATCTAATCTTCTCTGCATTTAACCCGTCCATGAGTGAAGAGTGGGCGGCCCCTTTGAAGCACTGGGGAACTAGGGTTTCAGGGTCTTGATCAAGTACCCTAACACAAGTACACCCTGGTGGGACTCGAAACAGCAACCGTTCAATCTTCGGATTGGGAGACTGCCACACTACCCAATGAGCCACTGACTACTACTAAGTATGAACATTATGAACAGACTGCAGGAATACGTCCTGAGATTGAAGACAACTTCCCATCCCTTTTTAAATGATTAGGACAGGAGAGTAGATCGAAGAAAAACTAAAAGAAGTTCTATAAATAAATAAACCTAAGCTATCGTCCCCGACAGCAAAAGTATACCCTCCAAAAATCTCCAATCCCATTCGTTTGTAAAAGCTATCCCCCTCATTGAACTCTTAAAATTACTTGTGAAGTTATTTCCACAGTATTTTTAGGGAGAAAAAAACGTCAAGTACATAACATAGGAACTATTTGATTAATATGGCAAAAGAATGATATAAACAAGATTTATCTCCTCGAGTAAATGCATATGCTCCAAATTTTGACCAAATCAATGGTTGAGAAATGATCGCCCAAAAACTTTCGGAGGTAAAGCTACCCCTTATGTCACATCTATTGAACTGACCTTTCACAAAATGATTTCGGCTCTCCCTCACGCTAAAGTCAATGGAGGTATGAAGTTTGAAAATTATCCCTGAAATAGTTTTTGAGGTATGTATGGAAAACAGTGTTTTTTGTCAGAAAGCTCTTTTTAGAAAATAATATATGAACTTATAAAAGTAACGATGTACACGAGATAGATCTTCTCAAGTGGCACATATTAACCAAATTTAAACAAAATCCGTTTTACGGTTGAAGAATTATGTTCAGAAAACCTTTGGAGATAATATCATAAAAACAAAAAACACCTTTCCCAAAATCAATCAATTTCTTCTTTGCACTAAGGTCTTAGGGTTATAAAATTTGAAAATAATCCATGAAATAATTTTTGAGTTATCGTGTTAACACGAAGGATCTGCGGTGGATTACAATTACAATTCCATAAAATCCACGACTTCTCGGGATATAGTGAGCATTTCAAGGATTCGAGTAGCTTTATTTTCAATTCTGCAGAAATGTACATGTACATACAGAGAATTGAAATACCGGTTCTTTCTGACAAACCACAGTACAAAGGTTTTGAAGAGCTAATAGTCAGTGCAAATTATACAGAGAAAAGAAGTATACAGTGCAAAGAAGAAAAACAGTAACTTACATACAGAACACCATAATAGTGAGAGGTAGTTAGAGTAGTGGTATATTAACAATATACCCGTGCCTATATCTATGGGTGGACAAAGCAGACCTTCCAGTCAGACATAGAAGTAGTAGTGGAAAGGGCCTTGAAATTACCCATAAAAGCCATAAATCAGAGAGCTCCATTGTGGACAGTATTCATGTCCAGGGTTTAAGTAGTGTAAAGATGCCTGCATGTACCAGACACCTCCATAGTCCAGCAAAGACGTAAATGTGGTAGCAACAAATTGTCTTTTTGCCTCAAAGAAATAGATAAAAAATTAATTGAATAAAATGAAACCCAAATTTGAATGTCTTGGAATTTGAAAAGTTTTTTCAACTATTACCAATTATTAGCTAGATATTTGTTTTGCGATAGTCAACCTCAGAGCTCAATCAGCGGTGATGACTGAAAGGTCCGATGAGAATAGGCATTCAAAACTAACATGAGTTTTGTTTTGTCAGCATTAAAACAGGGTGTTGTACAGTGAAAGCTAATTGAAGCAGACTGAGAGCCTGGCTCCATGAGGATGCAGGGCAGTATATACTGTAATTATAAATATTGCACTGGGTGCATTTCTTTTTTTCAAAGCAGTAGATACATTGATGAAAAGTTGTGGTTCCAGGACTTCTCCCTGGGACTCACTGATGATATATTAAGGGAGCCAGGAGTACGACCTTCTGTTTGCCTACCCTGAGATCAACATAATAAATAATTTTCAAACCAAAGGACAGTTTGTTCCAGTGTTCCTTTTCCTGTTCATAATTATTTGATTCACAGTTGCTTTTTGACTACTTTGAATGGTGCTGTAATAGTACTATGTGCTCTTTTCTAAACCCTGATTGAGCATTGAAATTTAACCTGTTTATATACAATAACAAATAAAATTAAATATTTTGGCAAGCTTGAGATTTTTGGAGCAAGAATGGGCATAGAGACCAATTATGAACCAGAAAGAATATGCCCTCAGCATTGACTGCAGCGCACAAAAACTAGTGGGAAGTCACTAACATGAACAGAGATCTCACTCATGGTGCAGATAACAATGATCACTATGCATGCTGGGAAACTACACCCACAAAAACCCCAACACAGCAATTGGGTTAGGTAAAAGTAGAAGAACCCAAGAAAGGGGTCATACTTTTCACAGCAGTACAACTGCACACTAAAACCTTGTAAGCAATAGAGCCTCCAGCGTGAAGTTGTGGCTAGTGCCTGTACTTCCTGTACATTCAGAGAGATCTCTAATGGACAAAATATCATGTCATAGAGGGTCATAGTAGGTGCTCTGTTTTCACTGTCTTTCGCACTCTATCCCCTTCCTCCATCAAATCAATGATTTATGTGCATGTGTCATCAATCTCACCTTCAACACAGATTTACACTAAGATGAGATGCTACAACAGCAGGCCAGCAGGCCAGCAGGCCATCTCAAAATGACAGCAAGAGATGTCATACCTCAGTCATTGAGATGAGGCCAGGAGAGGTGAAGAGCCCCTTTTGTGGTAGACCACCATTTCCACCTCACTACCCTCCCACATCCACTAACGGACAGGATGAGGAGAAGACACCTACAAAACTAGCATTACCTTTCACATTCACTTGCCCATGCAGTGTTCCAGAGGGGCCAGATTCTAACCCAGCTGACATTGGACGAGAGAGAGGGTACATCAGTGAAAAGACGTCAGTTCATATCTTGTCAACATGCAGAGACAAATAACCTTTCAGGCTCTTATTCCCCCCTATGGGGAATTATGAGTCACCAATTCACCTATTTTGCATGTTTTAATACTGTGGGATAAAGCTCACACAGAAAGACCCACAGCACCCCATGTGGATTTTAACCCTTAATGTGAGGCTCAACAAAAACAACAGCAACCCAGCAGCAGGACAGGTATCTGCTCCTTTGTGTGAGGAGGTGACTGTCCAGGAGCCCACTGGACAGTCTGCAGTGGCCTCCCAGACCTGATGCCCTGATCAAGGTCTGAGAGCAGATCCATCAAGACACCATCCCCATTAGCCTTTAATTTCTGTTTATCACTTTGAATTTTGGTGTGATTTAGAATCCAACCATAAGTGGGTTGGTAATTCTACCGTTCTTACATAACTTTTTTCTAAATTACACAATTACACAATGTTCATCAATAAAGATTTTCATCTTGAATTTTTGTTTCATCAGTAGTCGATCTGCGATATAAGTGCTCCCTTCATTGTATGTGTATGTATGTATTTTTACAATGAAAACATCAAAAACGGGACACTATGGGACCGTCAGCGCAGCTGCTGCAGATCCTTTTTGTTAACCCGGTAACTCAAAAATTATGTAATGGATCATTTTCCATTTTTTTTACCCTTACAGACTTTATTGCGAGGAAGAACTGGACTGATCATCATATTTTACTTCAAAAGATCATATTTTACTCACTAATGGCCTTTCTTTTAACAAAAAAACCCACTATTTTTCATACATTACTATAGGGTTAAATTTAATTTGAGGACTTCAATAAGGGGTATTGCTTGTACAGTGCAGTGGATCAGGGGCTTTGCTGGAAATAACTTTACTGTGGGGGACATTTCACTTTTATATATTAGGTTGAATATATTTTACCTAAAATGGTAAGAAATTTCCATTTTATGAACTTTTAAACCTTTATCTCTCTGACTTTGCTGAGCTTGGTTTTATTTTATTGTTGCAAGAATGAATCATCAGTTATACACGGCTTCCCCTCAAACAAACGAACCAGGAAATCACTGCTGGAAATGAGACTCACCTTGCAGGCCAGTTTTTCCACCAAGGCCACAATGGAGTTCTTGAAGAGGGTTGCTGCAGTCAGAGGTCGCTTGGTGACCTCTGTGATGCTAAGATGACCATCTGGCCACATCTCCTTCAGGACTGGGTTGGAACTGCAAGAAAAAGGGGTAGGAGAGGGTATCATGAACAGGGCTCAGAGAGTAGCGGTGCACAAACAGTTTGAAGAGGGAACTAATTTCAACACTAAAGAGAGGATCATGCTGTTTGAAGTGACATGAAGTCCGACTGTGTTTAGCACCTGTTGTACATGAGACGCTTGAAATCTTGGAAAAGCATGTCCTTGTTTTTGTCCAAAAATCCCTCGACGGAATATCTGTAACAGATGTAGAGGGGGGAAAAATTAGAGTAATCAGAAGTAATTTCCCTTAAGTAGTTCAAGAGAGTGAGTGAAGCCCTGTTTGAAGAGGACTAGGAGTGATGTGATGTAAACATGTTCAAATCAAGTCAGACAGAAATTCAGACATTCATCAGGGGCCACTATCTTTACCCCTTTATGGATTCCAGACTGCTCCAATCGATTCCCATTCCTCAGGCCAAAGGATTAAAACTGCAGCCACACCACATACACGATTTACAAATTCCAAATTCCAAATTCCAAATTCCGTTGTCAGCTCACGTTTTGAAGAAAAAAAAACTGAACCGTCTCCAGCTAATCTGTCTGCCTTTTTTAAACTGCTCAATGGGTTTTGGTGAGACATCAGTGGGAGGTCACAGGTGCACTGCGTAGCACAATTACATAAGCCATTCAGCTCCAGGGTAAGAGCTGGCTGTAGTTTAAGCATTACCGCAAATAAGCTAGTCCCTTGCGTTCAAACTCAGAATGTCCAGTAAAAGTACCCCACAAAAGAATCGTTTGAAATAATAAGACTTCTTGTATTGATCCATAAATTGGTCCCAAATCTATTGTTGTAGCTTGTCATTTTCACTTTAAACTAGTTTATATACACCGCATGTAGTTTGATAGAGGTGTTTTATTAAAGAATGGTCCTGTCCCACTAAGTGTACCACCTCTTTTGGGTTTCTGAGATGATAAATCAGATTGTTTGGTGTTATATTTATTGAGGGTTCAGTGACATTGTAAATGAGTAAAATTTTGAACGAAGGACAACTGGTGAACCACTAACATGAGACTCTGGTCTCAGGGTCATGTGATACACTTACAGGGTCTGTATTCCTAAAGCTACATATCTCCATTCACATAATGTTGTGATACACTGTATTTGTGCACCCCATGAGCACCAGTAAGCGTTCTACACACATGACCATGTCGCTGGTTCACTTTCTGTTCTTCCTTTGACCACTTAGGTGCACACAAACTACTCCAGAACAGGAACAGCCAACAGGACCTGCAGTCCAACGTCCAACACATCAACACAAACACCACAAAATGTTCAGTTGCTTCCAAATATGCCTGTCCACTGACAGGTGCCATGGTAACGAGATAATGTTATCCACTTGACCTGTTAATGGTTAGAATGTTATGACTGTCTGGTGTATGTTTTCAGTAACGTGTGATCAAAATCTAAGTGTAATGTATGTAACATACATACCATATTTACTTGGTCCAAATCTAAACTACTCTTTTCAACTCCATTTGAATGTATAAATTAATCAAAGCTGAACTTGTAATGGAGTATAGAGTAAAATATTCTCATCTGAAACTGCGTGGAATAGATGACTAAATTAAGATAAATTGGAAATCGAACAATTGGTTTCAAATATGTACAGGATTTAAATAAATAATAAATAAATAAAGTCACTTCAGTCATATATTCCTTCTATGGATTCACTCTGCATCCCTCCCTCTCTAACACACACATATACAAAAACAAATATGCAGCATGTCACACGTTGCCCGCAAGATGACAGATGTGTCCTCTTGACTCAGGAGTGGCAAAAAATCCCAACTGAGCAGGGAGGCTTGCCGGAAAGAGACAGAGTGTGAAAGGAGTAGAGAAAGCTATCAGAACATACGGGACAGGACAGACAGGAGAGGGAATGCAGAGATCAGAGCTCTCCAGAGACTGGAGGATGATTTGTAAGGAGAGGGATGTCATGAACAAGGTTAGGGTGAATACACATTGAAATAGTCGGGGTTGTGACATATATCGTTTGCCTGCTCAAACTGCTGCATATGCAGGCGGAAATACTGCAGGGAATTGACAAAGGGATGTAAAGAGAGCCAGGTGAGAGTTACAGAATAGAGGGAGGAGAAACTGCGGAAACAGAATCAGGAGAGCAGGAGGTGTGAGCAAAGTAGGTCAAGGCTTGTGACTATTGTGGTTTGCTGGAAGCGGAAGGGGGGGGGGGTATATATGCATCAGACTAGACTCAGATGGAGTGAGATGTGGATTGGGATGATGGGAGAGCAGCGCAGGCAGGAAACAATATTTGAGAGATGACAGCTCAGGGACCCCAATGTGGAAAAGTGACGAGATGAGGAATGATGTAGGGAACCATGGACAAGCTGTCAGTATGACTATTGCTTAACTTAGACCTCTGGACACTATTGGCTGCCACCAAGTCAACAACACAGGTGGTACTGATTAGTGTGAAGGCAGGATGGGGTCAGTCCCAGTCAAATTGGGTTATAGTAGTGGCCAAGACAAAACCACAAAAGGAAGAAACTAAATTTGATTTTTACTGCAAATCATCTGTTGTTTTATATTTCTTTCCTGCTCAATACTACTACACTACTTAGTGGACATGAAGTTAATTATGAAATACATGTACAATATCATTGATGATGATACCAATAAAACATAAAGTGAAAATACGTGCAATGGGAAATTTGGTGTGGGGCGTGTGTCATGTGGTGTGTTCCTGTGTCTGAAAAACAGAACAAAACTGTTTCCAGCATTTGACACTAGAGGGAATGAGCTAAGGCTTTTTGAGTCACTAATGAAAACAGAAGAATGGGGAAGATTTGTTGTCCTCACTATGCTTTCAGATCAGTATTATTGTTTTAACTTGGGGTCACTATAGAGGGAAAAAGGGGGTTTAATGTTTTGCGTCAAGGCAATGTGCAGTGATCTGACAGAACTACATAAGCATTTATAAATAGAAATGAGCAATCTAAACATGACACAAAGGGATCACAAGTCACTTAACTTCTAGTGTCTGTCCCAAGCCTGGATAAATTGGGAGGGCTTTAGTCTGGAACTGACACAACCGAAGGAAAATCCGATGTACAATCTGTGCCAAAGTAAGATGTGGAATATAAAACTGATTTCTACACCGGCTCAGTCGAGGCCTGGGTTAACAATGACTGCCATCTATGCCACTGTTGGTCAAAGAAAAAGAAGATTGAGTGTGTGGAGACAGCAAAAAATTAGGAAAAGCAAGAGTGGGGGGGTGAGAGTAGGAACATTAAATGTTGGAAAGATGTTGGGTAATCACATTAGTGGGCTGGCTGTTATGATTGTGTGAAGAAAGGTAGATATAGTGTGTGTCCAACAGACTAGGTTGAAAGGCAGCAAGACTAGATGGATCGGAGGAGGGCACAAACTACCATAGTGTGGATGGCAGGAGAACCTTAGGGAGCAAGTGAAGAGTGTTCTCTCAGAGAGAGTGATGAGTATGAAGATAACCATGAACCAAAATGCAAACATTTAATCTAATGAATATTGATAATAATAATTGATCATAATTGTAATGTTTTAATGCTATGATGTCTTATTGCTGTTGTTGTTTAGGTCGCTGATGTTGATTTATGATGGATATGTGTTTTTCTGTAACTGTTTTTCATACTGTAATGTTAACTGTCTCGACAGTGATGTTTTTCTTTGTCTCCTACAAAGTGACTTAAGATGTAAATTAGCTTATAGCTAATTCATGCCCAGCTAAGAAGCTGTGTGCTATCCCTGTCAAATAAACAAATTAAATAAAATAAAGATAGAAATTGGATGTGTTCTGATGAACGTTATCGCCGCTTATGCCCCGCATGGTGGTTGTAAGTTGGAAGCAAAAGAGCATTTCTGCCGTGAGTTGGATGAAATGATAGAGTATTCCAAAGGGTGAGAGAGTGTTGGTTGGAGTCTTCAGTGGGCATGCTGGTCAAGCGAACAGAGGAGATGAGGAATCGATAGGCAGGTATTGTGCTACGGACAGGAATATGGAAGGACAGATGTTGGTAGATTTTGTGGAGAGGATGAAAATGGCTGTAGTGAATACATATTTCAAGCAGAAGGAGGAGCACAGTGTGATATAATAAGAGCAGAAGTTGCCGCATGCAGGTGGACTACATCTTATGCAAAAGATGTCATCTGAAAGAGATTGGAGACTGCAGACTGTGCAGGGGACAGTCAGGGGAGAACAAAGCCACACAGGATAGAATGGTAGTATATACGATGATGCTGGTCATACAAAAGAGTAAAAGAGTAAAAGAGCAAAGGTAGAGCAGATAATTAAATGTTGGAAGATGAGTAAGGAAGACTGCTCTTCCTCTGTGGACTTGTGGCTGTCGGGGGAAGTGAAGAACTGCAAGATGACTGGGTAACTATGGAAAAAGTCAAAGAGGAGAAAGGTAAGGAGGTACTTGGTGTGTCATCTGAACTGAAGAGAGATATTTAAGAAGGCTTGTTGGTGGAATGAGGAGGCTTGGGAGAGAATACGTAGGAAAAGTTTGGCAAATAAGTGGGATAGCAGGAGAGATGAGGAATGTAAGCAGGGATAAAAAGTGACATGGTGTAAGGCGAAGAGTGAGGTAGCAAAGGCTGGAGAGACCTATGGAGAATCGATAAGAGGTTGGAAAAATATTAAAATGTATATATTTTAATTACATGTAAAATTACCAATAATTTGGATTACATAATTTTAACATAAACAAACTAATAAACTTAATGTAATGCATTTTTGTCAGAAGAATATGAATGAAACAAGTAAAAACTTTATTTATGTTATAGTTCTTATTTACCTTATACTTGGGATCAACTTTTCAACAGTGGAAACGGGAGTGGTGTGGATGGACAGGATTATTAACAATGATATCAGAGGGACAACCCAGGTCAGTCATCCTGGAGACAAAGTCAGAGAGGCCAGATGGAGATGGAGAAATATGTAATGGAAGGATAGTGGATCTAGTACTAGGGGGAAGCTAGAGATAGAGCTGCCTGGCAGAAGAAAAAAGGGGAAGAGCAAAAAGGATATTCCTGGATGTGGTGAGGGAAAACATGCTGTTGGCTGGGGTGAGAGTGGAAGATACAGAGGACAGAACAAGATGGAAACAGATGATCCGTGATGACTATGGCTACAATGCAAGGGAGTAGCCTTAAGGAAAATAAAAATAAATACAAAGGAAAGGGTGGTAAATAAGCATTATAGAAGGAACATTACTTAAAACAAGATCTACTCTGTCATCCCAGAAAAAAGGGAATATCACTGAAAAGCCACCAATCCCGTGTTGTACAAGCAATTCCCCTGATTGAACTACTCAAATTAAATGTGAAGAATATATCAGTTCATATGAGTTAATTTTAGACTCAATTGGAATTATAGTTGGTTAGTTACGGATTAGAAACTTTGTTTTACAAAAAAATCTCCCCCTAATGTCTACAAATATGAGTGAAATATGAACTATTAGTATGATATATACAACATAGCTCTCCTTGATTCAATTCATATGCACCTAATTCGGCCAATACTGCACCAACATTTAGGAAGTAATGGCTCAAAAAGTTTTGGATATAAAGCTCCACTGAAAATTGCAAGTGATCTTTCCCAAAATCAATGCACTTCTTCCTTGCACTAAGGTCTATAGGAGTATTACATTTTGTGAAAAAAAGGCGCCATATAATAGTGGTGCCATGAACTCTCAACTTTACTGAGGTGGGAGAGGTCAGTTGTTCCTTGGATGTTTTCTTTTGATCTTTTGAGCCTTTACTGTCCTCTTTGAGGAACGGTAAAGGCTCAATTTTGTGAAGGTTCACTAGTATTCCATCTCTTCTCCACTTGTATATAATGCATTTCACTGTGTATCTGTGGATACCCAGAACCTTAGAAATAACTTTGGAACCCTTCACAGACTGGCTGTATTTCAATCACCTTCTGGAATTTCTTTTTTGGCTTAGTGAGCTACTGATGAGACTTACAATCCGACTTTCCACTTCTGAAAATGGTCTATTTAGGTGATGATATGATTAACCACAGCTAATAGTGATCAGGTTTGGGTTGATCTACTCCAGATGGAACCAGTTATTAATACAGTTTTGCCATTTTTAAGGCTGCAAATACTTTTTCAAACAAGCCCAGTTGGCTTTAGGAAACATTTTTGGTATGAGGTTTCTATAAAAAATAGAAACAAATATAATTACTTGCCCACAGCATTTTTAATACCTTGTAGACAATACCTCAAATGTATTTTGGACATTTTAAGACCTAAAAGTCAGTTGATTAAATGTTTTACATAAGGAAACTGCAGGAACATTGCAGAATTAATCTAGTACTAGTACAAGTACAAGTAGTACAAGTACTATTTAGTAGAGCATTAAAACTTGTACAGGTACATTCGTCATTAAATATCCTCTTGCCTTACAAACTAGCTATATGGGGGGGGGGGGGTTTAGTTGTCTGATGTGTGGCATCATACACAAACATATACTAAATGAGTTGATCAACAAAAGATAATAATGCCAGTAATAAGGAATCACAGCTCTAATAATAATAGGTTAACTAGTTCCAACAGTAGGAAGCTGTGTTGGTGTAACACATAAATGATAATAATGTAGATAAGCAAGGCTTTTGGGGAGAAAAAAACAATGCTGTGATTGTTAGTGAGAGCTATATTGAGTTTCAGAGTTGAACGAAATTGAAATTTCAGGAAGGCTGTAGCTCAATGGGTAGTGCGGCCATCTCGCAATCGGAAGATCGGAAGGTATTCGGTTCAAGTCCCAACAGGGTCTACGTGTCGTAGGGTCCTTGAGCAAGACCCTGAAACCCTAGCTCCCCTGGTGCTTCAAAGGGGCCTCCCACTTAACAATGTTGTACTGTGTATGGCTGTATGTGAGACCGGGGGCCTCATCTGGACACTGACATTTAAATTCAGTGAGCACGTTAAGGAAATGGGCAGTGATGGAGTAAAAAAGATTGCTTGATCTCTAGTCAGTGAAAGATCAACAAAAATAACAGACAATTGCTTAAACACTGTACTTGTAGATTGTAGAATTGCAGTAAAAAAGCCAAATCATATTGTATAGAATTATGTGATATATCCAATTAATGCTAAAATATAATAAATTATGTTCTAATTACACAAAAAAAAAAATTGTTTGTATGTTTACATCTTCTTGTCATGGCTTAGTTAGTTGTTGCTTGGTTTTTTGGGGAACTGTAGGTCTGTGGTTAGAGAGGTCATATGCCAATCAGCAGGGTGCCGGTTCGTTCAATGCCCCTGGAGTTTACGTTTCATAGGGTTCTTGAGAAAGGCAAAGAACCCCAATTTGCTCCCAGAGTGCTTCACATGGGCTGCCCACTGCTTCTAAGTGATGGTTCACATGCCAGGAAATAATATCACTATATTGTCCTGTATCATAAAACTAAAAATAATAATAATATTTTTTTAATAATTCTTTATAATATATATGTAATTGAGTGTATGTATGTATGTTTGTATGTATATGGTTGGGTGTGTGTATATATGTATATATATTTGTATGTATCTATCTATCTATCTATCTATCTATCTATCTATCTATCTATCTAATATTATCATAATAATAATAATACTAATAATAATGAAAGTAGCTTTTCATTTAGTTATTGATTTGTTGTTTTAACTTATGGGTTCAGTAGTCCAGTTAGGTTTTATGTTATTCGGGTTTCTTATGTGTTAAATTGAATTTTTCTGTCTCAGACCTATGAAGTGTTTTTATTTTTTACAAAAATATGCACATTTTTCTTTGAGCCATAGGTGCTCGGATCAAAGCTGTAATATGGAGCGTTTTGTGATTTTTGATTTCCAGACACATCATAGTTTCAGGGTTACTACAGCACAAAGCATTTCCCTGGACGGCACTACCTCCACGACATCACGTGCATTGTGCACGGTTGTGCTCGCCACATCTGGTTTTGCCGAAATAGAGATTGAACTTCATCCGTGCATATGTGAAGTTTCCACATGAATTAAATGTTCAGTACATGTTTATGTTTATGTTTATGTTCATGTACATGAGTTTACACGAACTGATGGAATAAGTGTCAGTTGTTTAATTTTATACAGTATGAGTGTACAGAAACACACTGGGTTAAAATATAGTTGAATTTTAAATTAAAAGGATGATTTTGGTGCAAATATAGTACTAAATTGGATATTTTCAATCAACATTTGGGAATATATTTTGAGATGTGGGATCAGGTTAAATTCCAAGACTTTCAACTAGCTGTCAAACAAGTTTAAAAGGATATCCATCACTTTGAGAACTGTTTTTGTAAATTCCCATACATGCAATGTCATAGATTCACCTCTCTATGAAAGGATACTCTGTACAGCATCATGACACTTTCTCAGAAACAGTCTTAACCAGGATGATGTTGCTGATTGAGATTATGTGTATTAACGTTCCAATGACTCACGTGACGTCTCCAGCATAGTGGCGAATACGGAAGTGTCTCTGAAAGTCCATGGTTTTGTCTGTGGGTCTGATCTGGAAATGACATTTTTTTCGGGGGGGCAGTGAGTACAGATAGAATAAGAAACGGTAAATGCATATAATAAAAATCTTTCCAGCACACAAATGTCAGTTTTAGGAGGGGGATGTTTTTTGGAAGGTCATAAAAGATTCAATTTCAAATCTGAAATACTTTTGGAGAAACTCTGCTCTCTGCTGCCTGCAATGGAGAACTGCACATTTGTGATATTTGGTTTAAGATATAACACTGGACAGAGTGAATCTCTCTTCACTTGTTATTTCTAAGTCAAAAGTCAAAAGTCAAAAGGCAGTACTTTTTGAATTTGCAAAAATTTATAAAATTAAAAATGTGTCACACATTTTACATATATATATATATATATATATATATATATATATATATATATATATATATATATATACATATATATCCTGATCATCACATCATACATCTTTAAAACATACAGCAAACCTACTGCATGCTCTTGAGTGTGTGCTGGGAGACACAGCAAACTTCCTTATGGCGGCATATATGGATGTCACGTCAGGAACCGTAAAAGGCTCCAGGGATGCTAATCTACAAGTAAAAGTGCTGCATTCAAAACGTTCAACTTTTGCATACTTTGCTCTCAGTATTTATAATCATAGGTAAATGTATAGGCCAGTGTAGAATTTTTTCATTGGTTGTTTAAGGAGCTAATTCTAAATACATAAAGGAGTTATCTAATATTAAACATTATATTATTTTTACTTAACCAAGGGTGACCAAGAATGGCAAATATAAATTCCGCCAGTTTAGGGTGGAAATTAGAAATTTAATTGATGAGTCAAAGTGCAAAAGGCAATGAACCACTTTTTACCAATTACTGGAAGATCCCTTTTTAAATGTTAATACCATTGTCAGACTTCTGTTGAACAGTCCAATCGTTAATGATGGGAGTGTTTTAACAAACGTCTTGACAAAAGCTTCGAACTTCTTTAGGAGCTTTGATCCCATGAGAAGCTTGCTCTCACCTTGCGGGAGGTGTAGTGGGGGTGGTTTGCCAGCTTGGAGTCCATGCTGTCTAGACAGACTGTGTCCGTGATGTTACCAACAGTGAGGCATGCTTCATCCAGGATGGAGATGATGCCTTTGTGCGGCTGCTCCACGAGGTCCACAATGATTTGGTTGTTGAAGTAATTAATCTGTACATAAACAGTATGAACAATTAAACTTGAGGCTGAGCCAATGTTTGTGCTTGTGAGTATTATTGTGAGTTTTATGTATGTGTTTTTTTGTCATTTGTGTCACTTATGAAATGAATTAACTTACAGCACCGATGTAAGCAACTTCAGTCTTAACTTTTCAAATCAGGGCTCAGGATAACTGGCCATAATCTCGGACTATCCACATCTTTTTGGGGACGTCTTGCTGCCATATGCAGGTACCGGAGCTTAAGTCACTTTAGACACAAAGTAGTACACTTCCGGTAGTACCTCCCTGTTGCCGACACGGACTCATATGCAGCTGCTTATATGCCCATTTTTTGTGTTTTTAATGTTTTTTATCGTCTCTATTTCCACTGGACTGTATGTGTTGAAATGTATTATGGATTCACAACATTTAAACTTTCGCACAAGGACTAATTCTGGCATTGATTATTTAGGAACTGTTCTCAAAATGCACGGAAATTACATTACACTGCACGGAAATGGAGCTTGCGCTGTTCTACACAGACGTGATCTTGGCCCTCCGCTTTAAGGCAACATTTCCATCTGTTAATCTTCCCGAGGCCGTCATAGTACAACCGGCAAGAGGCAGACAACGGAGGAGAGGCAGAAGAGGGGGAATACGGCATCGTCTCAGAAACGGTATGCACAGCTGATTTACAACAACTGTGTGTGTAACTGAGACCCTTCGATCTTCCGAGTGATTTCGGGAAAAGAATAATCTACCAGGTGTACGTTCCTCCCAGTGGGAACGCGGCAAGAGCTGCAGCCAAATAGCAGAATTTGTGTTCACCAGCAACTGCAACGCACACCTTTTATAATTTTACGAGATTTTAACCACTGCAAATTGGAACTATCACTGCCAGGATTTTAAAATGTGCAACACAGGACAACAAAGTTTTAGATAAATGTTATGGAAACATTGGAGATGCATTCACTACATGACCAAAACCTCCTCTGTCAAATTCTGACCATTATACTGCCCAGCTAGTTCCAATTTACAAAACTGTTTTAAAAGGATAAAGCCACAAACCAAAGCGGTGACACTGTATGGGACAGAGACAGCATAGAGACAATCAAAGGATACATCCTCTCCACAGACAGGGACATAATAAGGACATTGAAACTTGGCCACTTGGACACAAACAATAACGGAATATATACAATTCTGTGCAGACAGTGTGGTCTTACATAACCACAACTGCAAAGGACTGTATCAACAGGACAAAGTAGCTTCCAAAAATAATTACAGAGAACGTGTCAAAGTTGTCAAAAACGGACTCAACCAAATGCCAAGATGATGCTGGACAGCATCACAAGGACATCATACAGCAGAATTTCAGGTCGATGGACTACCAAAAGCTCTATAAAGACTCTATGAAGGTGATAACGATTCTGTTTGGTTCATGTGTGATTTGTCTGCTACAACTGTGGAGGCATCAATGTGCGCAGCATATGAGTCCAAGACTAATTTCCCTATGGGGACAATGAAGTATATAGTTCGTATTTGTTTAACAATGAGCTATGACATCATAACTATCTCCCTAATATTGTGTAGATACATATTTTACAGAAAAACTTTGAGGCACAGCCTCCACAAGACCCCTGAAGGTGTTTTGTCTAGTACCAAGCATTTGGGGGAAGATCCTTTTATGTCCTGTAAGCTGTGCGATGGAGCCTCCATGGATCTGACTTATTTGTCAACCACAACTCACAGATGCTGGATTGGATTGATATCTGAGGAATTTTGAGTCCAAGTCAACACCTTGAACCTGGTTGTGCTCCTCAAACCACTCCTAAAGCCATTTTTGCAGTGTGTCAAGCAGAATTCTCCTGCTGAAAAAAATCCACTGCCATAAGAGAATGCTGTTTCCATGAAGGGGATTACTCGATCTACAACAATGTTTAGGTAGGTGGTACGTGTCAAAGTAACATCTACATGAATGGCAGGAGCCAAGATTTTCCAGCAGAACATTGCCCAAATCTTCAAACTGCCTACCCCAGCTTGCCTTCTTCCATAATACTTCCTGGTGCCATCTCTTCCTCAGAGAACCAATGCACATGTACCTGGCTTTCCGACAAAGTGGAAAAGACAGCATAATTCATCAGACTGGACCATCTATCATTGCTGTTCAGTGTTTCTTCTGAATTTTGTTGAACTAGGTAAGTTAGCATAAAACCTGAAGTTTGTTGGTTTGTTGTTTCGGGCCATGTCCATCCTGATTCCTAAAAGATAATAAAATATCTCTGTTTTGGACTGCAATTTGTGGGGACACTGGTCCTCCTTTGGAGACAGGGCAAGAAAGGAGACTTATTTATGCTATGCTCAGGTTCTCCCCTTGACTGGGCATAACACCGGCGATGAACTATGTGTTCTGACAACTTTCTATAAAAACCAGTACAGAAATTTGTGCAACAGTAGCTTCTCTTCCAGATCAGACAACACGGACTAAACTTTTCTCTCCACTTGCATCAAACTGCTTTGGTAGTTACTAACCACTGAAGACATATATTTGCCAATTTCTCATACTTACAATACATAAACTTCGGGACAAAATGTTTATGGCTAATATATCCTACCTACTGGAAAGTGCCATTGTAACAAGACCTGGAACCTATTTGTAGTTATGTAAAGTTATTTTATCAATGTATACTTGGCCATCATAGTCCAATTTGAATGTTGTTCAGCACATATTAATAGTTCTTAGTGTGCTATAAGTATGTCATTGATGTCTTGTGTTTCTCACATTTTGCCAGGTGATCCCCTCTCTCTGGTATTCGCCTTGTTCCTGTTTGAGGATCAGTTCGATGAAGAGTTGCTGCAGTTTCTCGTTGCAGTAGTTGATGCAAAACTGTTCAAAACTGGACAGTGATGAGGAACAAACAACAATTACTCCTTTATTTACATGAAGGTTTAGAAATAATGTTGACTTCAGGGCCCCCCTTATCCAGATTGATGCCTTAAGCAGAATTGTATTATGGAATTCCCCAAACCTGGCTACATGTACAGGTATGTGTATGTGTAGGAATATGTGTACGTGCATGTAAAGTTGTAGAACACAAAGAGATATAATATGTCTGACATAAACAAATTAATAAATAAAACAAATAAATCTGAAATAAGTATTTCTGAATCCCAAAATGACCAAAATATGTTTTGGTTAAAAAACTTAAACCCGATATAAAAACACCATAATTAAAGAATCATAAAAATTGAATAGGGGGAATAATATTAAAATAATAATAATTCAAGCAAAAACAAAAAGGTCCTTTAAGTGCTTGGGCTCTAAATAATAGCAGCCAGTCCTTCAATCTAAGTGACCTATTTCAGTTTAAGTTATATGAACATCAAATGAATACATTTTGGTCATAAACAATAATTAAATAAGTGAAACCAAAAATAGTAACTTTACCCTTTAAACATAGATTAATTAAAAAAATATTTTCATAAAATCCCGCAAAATTTTTTGTTTTGTTCCCTTTAAATAATAATCTATAATTTATGATGATTTAAAATAAATAATAAATAATAATAATAATAATAATAAATACTTACTTCTACAATAATTAATGTAATATATCATCATCATTATCATCAACAACAATTATAACAAGTAAATTATAATAATACTTTTCTGTCAATGTTTCTCTCAAGGCTTAATGTCTTCTACAACCTCTGGCTGGTATGAATTAATTTTATCAACTGATGGAGTAATTGAGCTATAACATAAAAGGCTCAATTATGGGTAAACTGACCAAAATATAAATTGTTAATGGACCATAAATTCTGTCCAACTTCCGTGGCCACCAGCATGTGATGAAGAAGAGTGGTAAACTGATCATTTACCACTCTTCTTCATCAGATTAAAATGCAGAAAACAGAAAAAAAAGGATTATCAGATATCTAATAATGACAATTAAGATTGATGCACAATTAATTCCCCTGATTGAACCCCTCACATTAAATGTGAAATGTAATGTACACAGTATTTTAAGTAAAAAGCTCCCCGAACTGAATAAAATATGAACTATTAGATTAAAATATAATATAAAAAATATAAATCTCCTTGAGTTGATTCATATGCACCAAATTTGGACTAAAGCCTTATGAATAGTCGAGAAATTATTGCCCAAAATCTTTTTGAAGTACAGTTCCCCCTAGTGGCAGAAATATTGAACTGACCTTTCCCAAAAATAATCCAGTTCCTCCTCCCATTGAAGTTCATGGGTGTTATAAATTTTGAAAATGAACCATGAATAGTTTTTGAGGTATGTTTGGAAAACAGTGCTTTTCCTAAATAGGTTGTCCGTAGGGAGTAAAATATGAATATATCCGAATTTTCAGGAATATAACTACAGCTTCCCCCCTCTCATGTGCTTTAATTCTCTCTCTCTCTCTCTCTCTCTTTCTCTCTCTATCTCTCTCGCATGCTCTCTACTATCGGAGCAGACAAGCAACACTGTGATACTTTCTGACCCGGCAAATTGACTTGATGCTCCCCCACACGCTGGTTACCCTACAAAACTATGTACAGTGTGTTTAGGAAGAGGTGGGCCTGGTTGATTTCACAGCACGGCCTACCTGTTGTTGTCAAATATCTCAAAGCCATAGATATCCAGCACACCAATGACTGTGTTTTTCCCGTGAAGCAATGGGTTGTAGTCTTTAAGTTCGATGACACTGTTGATGCGGGTTACTATCCAGCCGAAAAGTCTCTCATATAAAGCCTATGGGAGGGAGTGAGAGTGTTTAATAGACCTTAAAATAATGCAGCACCAGTATAGTTTAAACAAAAGAAAAAACATTCCTTGAATCTGTGCAGTAACCTCAGTCAAAACCAAATCCTAATAATACATGAAATATTAGAAAAAGAAAAAATACAACAGCACCTTGGCGAAAGCATTCCGTCCAAAGCAGGCCTCCTGCTCTGTGTGTCCCTTCTCGATGACCTCACCACTCCCAGTGGCCACAGTCCGGTAGAGCAGACTCTTAATAATGCTCTCTGGATCTGTGTCTATCAAATCAGAGATGTGGCTGATGGCTTCAATTCCAAGAATCTGAACGCTCTCACCATCACTCTCAAACTGCATGTTACCCTGAAATACAAAGGCATCGTAGAGGCAGAATCTCATAAAGAATCTCAAAGGATTTGATCGTTTTATTGTTGGCGTTCACAAGGGTCACTGTTTGTCAAAAATATATGCTGGAGGTTAAAGTAACAGAACACCCAAAATTGAAAATTCCGTCTATATTTGCTCAAACTCTTCTCACTAATTAACCTCTTTGGAAATATTTTTCATCCTAGTATCCACTGATAAGCGTAAAACATTTTTGGATGATAAATACGTGTACAATACATGAGGGCTTGAAATGCAATTGTGTTCAATCAGTATTTAAATTTATTATACAACAAAATTGTTTACAGACAATAACAATAAGGGTTTAGCGGTATTGTGGTTACAACTGAATTGAATAACTGACGGAATTTTTTGACTCTGTTTTGGTTTCATTATTGTAAAACAATTTTAGATATGCTAAATTGATTCCGAAGCCCTCTTCGCAAGAGATTAATATTTCCCGAGAACTTCATATAATTTGAAAATTACACCACCAAATCTGTGTTTCGTGCGGCACATTCTCACAGTATAAGTGAAATTTGTATTTTACTTGAATTTACTGACATAACCCCATGGTTTTGGAGGGGTAGGCAAAGGCTCTTCGTAACATCCGTTGAACACATGGTGTGTGTTAAGTCGTGATGGTAATGGTAAATACCAAGTAAATTATAGTCTGAGCTTTTTTTGACGAGTAGGCTGACAACTAAGACACACCTGTGTAGTAGGATGGTGAGCCTCTTGAATTTACACCCAAAATGCTGTCCTAAAATAATTAATTGATTTGCTGTAACCTCACACCCTGCCACCCTAGGTTGCAGAGTACTTCATGAAAACATCCCCAGTTCGTCACAGGGCCATCACACAGACACAGATGATCATTCACGCTTACATTCACACCTACAGGCAATATACAGTCACCAATTCAAATATATCGTGTTTTTCTTGTTGTGAGGCAACTGTGCTACCAACCCTTACCAAACACAATATCCTTATATCCCCCAGAGCTGCCACAATTCCACCGGGAAAGAGGGAAAAAAAGATGATTACAACATTAAAACTGCCACAGTATTGTGAAAATTGAGAGTTTCACTGGCAACCCAAACAACACCTTCAGGCACACGCACATGCACACTGCGATATCCCATTACTTTTTACCTCAAAAAAAACATTTTTGTCTTCTTTTAATTGACCTGCTGTCAGTCATCTACAACAGAGTTCTACTGTGCAGGGTGGACAAAGTAAAGGCATACACCTGAACACAAACTTTTGTCTTGTGCATCCTAGTTCTTGTTATCCCATAATTGACTAGAGTACACAATTCACAAACAGTCCATGTCATTCCTTCAGCAGTATCCTACAGGGAAAAGTTTGGTTTCCCAACATCGGTAGGGGTGGCCAGGGTACACTATATTGTCCATATACTGGCATCAATGAGTTCACATGCACTGGGTTAGTGTGATTCCCTGCCACACTATGAGTAGGTTGGCCCAACGTTTCATATGTCAGTGTTTCTTCAGGTCGCCTTTCTCTCTGTGACCTGTGTGGCTGTGAGTCAGAGGGCTCTGACTCCTGTTTGATTGGCAGACCTACAGGCTGAACAGTTTGAGTGACCTCTTGAACGTCACGTCCCGTTGTGATATTTTCTGTACTGTCCATGTCCACAAGCATTTCCTCTGGTGTCTCTGTTCTGAACTCCTCTGCCACAGCATTATGTTCAGACTAAGGTACTGCATAAAGGATATCATGGGAGGAGCAACATTTTGCTCTCCAGACTGGAGGTGATGGTGCCTCAGTCTATGAGCCCATAAAAAGTCCACACCCAGTCATGAGTCATCTGATGTCTCCTTTGGTTCCATGTTTTTGTTGAATATGGGGGTTTCGGTCTCCCCTAGTGTTATGAGTTGGTTCCTGAAGTGGCAAAGTATTGCAAGGCATTAACATGTTACGATGGAGTATCTACCCCTCCCTGTGCCACGCTCAGATTTATCTCATAAACTGGGCTAAATCTTTTCCCTTTTGAGACACACAATTTGTATTTGATCCTCCCAATACGAGCGCATCTTTCCCGGTCCTCCGCGCTCCGACATATTCTTCACCCGGAACCTGTCAACTGGAGAAAGCACTGAACTCTGCTTCATTTTGCCATGATATGTTTTTCCTCTACCTGTAGTCTTTTGGATAATTTTGGATGCTATGTCATATGCTTCTTTCATTAGGTATCCAGTTGCCTCACTTGTTGTGCAGTTGTAAGCATGTAGAAATTTACTCACATAGTCACTCCAATTTCCGTTTTTCTCTTCATCCAAGGTCCGCAACATTGATAACAATGTACGATTAAATTTTTCGGCAGGGTTTCCTTAGGAGTGGTATGGGGTTGTCTTTGAATTGGTAATGCCTGGTAATGAGTATTTTTGTAGCCGTCTGAATAGCTGGTTCTCAAATTCCTTGCCTTGATCGTGATGTATTTTAGCAGGCAGGCTAAATTTGAGGGGAAAAACCATAGAAGATTTTCTCTGCTGCAGTTCTCCCTGATTTGTTACGAGATGGGAAAGCTTGGGAAAACTTGGTGAAGTTGTCAATAATCACTAAAATATATTTACCCTCCCAAAAAATAAATTGTCCCTAATCCTATTAGTAACAGCTCTAAAACTCCAGTTTTCCAGAATGTAATTGATATTTTTTTTCAGCGGGTGTCAATGTTCGTGAGCTGTACCCAATGACCCTGAGTCTGCCTTCCTGTGTCTGGTTCAAAAGTGCTCCCTCAAACTTGGATAACCCATTAAAGGTGCGTTAGTAAGGACATCAACTAGATAGTTTAGGGCTTTCTGATGATTTTCAGTCCACTCTATTTTCAGAAGTGGGGTAAGCTGTCTCGCTCCTGCTGACCGAAAGCTTGGCCTTACATTGGGACTTGGGGTTACTTTTGCTGAGATGAGGTCATAGAGGCATTTCACATGACGGGAAAAATCTTGCACGTAACTTCTATAATAGCTCTTTAATGTTCGTCGAGCGGGATGTTTTAAGTGCCTGAATAGCTGATATTTCTTTATTGTCCATTTTGTAGCCTTCCGCTGAAATCACTTTGCCAACATAACGTAACTAATTTTTAGACAAGTCACATTTGTCTGGACTCAGCTTAAATCCCCAGGCCTGCTGTCATTTGAGGACTGTTCTAACATCCTCAACATGCTGTGTGAACGTTTCACTCTAGACTAAAACAGCATCTGAGTATGAAATTCATTTCTTGTCCCGGAGACCTTTTTAGGCTCTCTTCCATACTACGCTGGAAAGGTGAGGGTGTGGGTTGTGAGGCTAAATGGAATCATATTCCATTCATACAGCCTCCATGGGGTCACAGCCATCGAGCGAGTTAGAGCAAGTTAGAACAAATTTATTTTGGGAAAGGTCAGTTGTATATTTCCAACTCCAAGTAATCTCCAAAGGTTTTTAGGCAATAATTTCTAAACCGTTGGTCCAATTTAATCCAAATTTGGTGCATATGAATTTGCTTTAGGTGATATATCTTTTATACATTCTGTTTTAGTCTAATAGTTCATCATTTACTCATACTTCAACGAAAAACACTGTTTTCCAGACATAAGTTCACATTCATTTAGACTAATTTTCAGGGATAAAACCTTGCTGTCAGGGATGACGGTATAGGCCTTCATACCATTTCACTCACATTCATTTATCCACACTATGACTTACCAATAGAAGAATGGAGGCCAGGATCTGATAAACTGAGTTAATCTCTTCCTGTGAGAAGCCAATCATTTCCAGGGCATTCAACACCGCTTCGTGTTTGGATTTTTCATTGTTAGATGGCTTTAAAACAAAAAAGCATTTTACATTAAAAAGGTCTTATCAAATTGTTGAAAAAACAATAAGCTGAACCTAGATGAAATTAATTAAATTAAACACTTTTCTATATAGGCAGTATTATCACAGCAGCTCATCTTATATGAACACAGAAAATAAGTGACTCAGGTTAACTCACTGTGGCTCCGTCACCTTGGTTGGTGAAAGTATAAAAATCAGGATTATTCTGGAGATGAAGTGACCTCAGCATTTCATCTGAGCCTCCAAGCAGCAGCTTTTTGAAACACATCAGACATAGAAGTGAGTATTATGTCCACAGGGACTGTGTTTAATTGTGGAGGAGCTAGCAAAGGTTTACCTCATAAAATGAGTGGAAGTTCCTCTCCCCCTCCTGCTGATGAACCACCCTGGACTTCAAAAAAATAACCGATTATGTCACTGGACCCTGTCTAGCTGTCACTGTTTTAGAATAATATAAGTGAACCAGTGCTTAAAGGAGTTCTATTTTAAAGTCAATGCTTTTTCAATAAATTAAAGAATTGAATAACACAAAATTACTGAAAAATAAAAACAATTAAAAAAAACAACTTTGGTCATGATCCAGATTCACACACGATAATACATTATAGTGGGACAATTAAAAAAAAAATATATATATATAAGAAGATAATTTAAGTTTAAGTTAGATGGAACCATTTAGAATTGGAATAATTCTAGCTTCTCTGATTTGTATGCAAATGCATTTCATTTTTCATATCTCCGTAACGACTATTATCTATATCATATGGTTCATGGTTTTGGTCCATAAATGCTCCCTCATCGATATTTTACTATTATGACTGAAAGATTTCAAGATATTATAAAATATAAAGTGGAAAAAAATAAAGATAATTTAATGTTCTGATGTAGTAGCTCAACTGCATAAGTACCTCGCCGAGCCCTTTCACAAAATATTGCGAACTTTGGTCAATTTTACTTGCCGATGAACAAATAAATAAATCAAGTGTGAAAATAAAGAATCTTTGTTGGTTTAATAACAGAGCTGAAATGAGGTAAAAGAAAGTTGTCTAGAAGAAAAAAGAAAAAGTCAAATCGAGACTCTGAAGTTGCTGCACTTGAGTCAACTTTCACTTTGTGTCACGATGTGCCACAGAAACATTTTTCTGTGGGTGGTTCCTGAAACCTGGTAAGACATCATACGTCCATAAAAATTTGAATTGTTAAATTCAATGAAGGTCAAAGGTGTGTTAAATTCAGGGCGTATCTCCTTCAATAAATGGAATCTAATATTCATAAATATGTTTTTTTACTGTATAATCAGCTGAAAATAAAAAAAAACGTTCTTAAACCTTATCTGAGAAAAAGCTCTTTGTATCTCAAAATGGAGTTGGTCCTCTTCCAGGGAAATCCTTCCATTGTTGTGCTGACACCTTTGTACAGCAGCCTAAACAGACAAACTCAACACCGGCTCTAGAGAAGGGATTTTTCCCTTTTATAGGTTGAAGGGCAGAAAGACCACGAAGAAATGTCTTGCCTTGAAAAACCAACAAGGAAGAAGATTTTGAATACCTTGTTGCCTGACATGTGTTTTTCTTTTTTGACAAATTGAAGATCATACTCACTATTTGGTGCAAGAAAAAACTGAGTGAGAAATCTCTCTGTCAAAGGACACATGAAGGCGCAGCTCTCAAAACTATTGAGTGGGTAATGATGAGTTTAATGCTGTCCGCCTAGGGGATTCAACTTGGCAGGCGATGGACAAGTTGCATGGTCCTGGCCCCCCCTCGGTAACACTTCCTCTACGGTGGTCGGAAGTGACCAGTTCTCAGAAAGCCAAGGGAAAGTAGGGGGAAGGTGGCTAAATGGTTTCATATGGGAGCCATCAGGACAATACAGAACCAATGCAGAACAATAATACTGGTTATCTTACATCTAATCTTTGACCTATAGTTTTATAGAATAAATGTTTAATTTCTAAATATATCAATCCACAGGAATCACATTACATGACACTGACAGGAAACTTGATTACACTATTCTTGAACATAATCTACGTTGGAACCGTATGATCTGGAACTGCACTGCTAGATGCCATTTTAAATTTACACACTACACCTTTAACAAAAATACATTTTAAAGGACCTTTATGAGGGACTGGGATGCTGGATTAAGATGGATGAGAACTCCGGTGTGTAACTGGATCATCGGCATATAAGGATGATAATTTGGGCTTTTTTCTTTAGTATAAAAACTGAAATTAAGCTGCTTATCCATTAGAAACATAAGCCACCAGGCTACAACACCACCTCTGAGTGCCAGACGAACAGAGCAGATAAATACAGCGGCAACATATACCCCCGGGTGGGCCATTCGTTAGCACACAGCAGCTATGCACCAGCTTCACAGACACATCTATTCCTGGATATTCCGTCACACCTCTTTGTCACCAACCTAATGAAATTTTCAGTAGTATGGGCTGTAAATTAAAAATTAAATGAGCAGAACTTTTCTTTCCATCAGAGCCTACACTATATACGCCTTTCTCTCCGTGACATTGTCTCCTATCTGCAGTCAAATCCCCTCCATCACTCCATCCTCCTCCTCACCCTCTCCTTACCTTCTCCAGCAGGTAATTGTTTATGTGTCCTCCAGTGGGATCTCCATTGAAGTTGAAGTTGATGTCCATGTACTTGCCGAAGCGGCTGGAGTTGTCATTGCGATTTGTCTTGGCGTTCCCAAAGGCCTCCAGCACACAGTTGGATTTGAGCAGTACATTCTTTACGCTTGATATATCGCGTCATCGTTACCATCAATAGGAGCATGTGAGAGGCGACCATAAGGGAGAAAGAGATAATGTCGTATACTCATGATGAAATTATTACTCGAGGATAAAACCCTTTTACTGTTGTCATGTCTTCAGTCAACCTGAAGCTCCACTAACCTCTCAACATCCGCCCTCTGGCTTGGGTTCGTAATGGCTGCAATGTACTGCATGATGTATTTACTAGCTTCTGTTTTTCCTGCCCCACTTTCACCTGAAACACAAAGAAAAACGACTGTAACAGGGTGCATGTTACCTTGTCTACTTCTTTCTTTTTTTTTTACTTCTTTTTATTTCTTGGAAGAATAGAATGATTGCTTGAATACAATTAACATACAGTACAAAATAAAAGTGTTTTTGCTGACAATGCATGTTTAATGACAATACCAACTGTCAACATGCATATAAAAGGCAAACTAAAATATTTGCTTAAGTTTGTGCTCAGGCAGCATTGTGGCACAGTGAGTATCATGACTGCTTCACATCAAGAAGGTTTCGGGTTCCCCTCCGACATGGGGGCATTTCTGTGGGGTGTATGTCTCCTTGTTATTGAATGGGTTCTCTCCGAATACTCCAACTTCCTCCCATTTGAAAAATATTCTATGCATAGGCGACTCTAAATTGCTTTCAGGTGTGGAGTACAGCATGAATGGCTTTCCTTAACAGGATAAGCAATTGCAGAAAATGAATAGAAATGGTATAAATGCAACAGGGAATGGGTTTGAGTTTTTCTACCTATGAGATGGCTGTAGAGAGTTGAAAATCCCAAAAACTTTGTTGATGAGTAACAAAGGTATGTGTCCTATCGAGTTCCATTCTAGATCATAGTTCCATTTTAAGTCATCATGACTCTTCACATTGTTCTACTCAGTTTACTTGAACAAATGTCACCACAGGATCATTGAGCAATACCATCAATGATTATTTCCACTATTACTCTCTGTAATCAACAATGACCAAAGTGAACACAAACACAGCAGATGTGATGTGTGTGTGGCGGAAGTCACAAACACATCAGATAATAATGTCTTGGTAACAAATATAACTCAGAGGGCTATGCAGACTGCTCCAGCTGCCCAAAAAAAGTAGTGTTAAGCTTGTACTCCACTTATGGATCAATGTCCTACACTGCTATGGCGATGAAATTGGATGATTCTAGTCCACATTGTTAATATTCAACTGTTAATTCATTTTTTTCAAAATAAACTAATTAATCAGAGGTCATTTACTGAAAATTGTCCAAAAGCTTCAGGCTTTAGCAACACATGTTTAAGACCTATAGTTGTGTGAAACTGACAAACCTGATATGACAATGCAGGTATCTTTAGCTCGCCTCTTCATTGCCTTATAGGCAGCATCGGACACTGCATACAGGTGTGGAGGATTTTCATACAGTTCCCGGCCCCGGTATACTTCAATGGTTTCTTTGTCGTAAATTTCCATCTGTCTGTATGGGTTCACTGAGACGACTACTTCTCCAATATAGGTGTAGATACGACCCTTCTCAAACCTGTCAGAACAAATAAAAAGGTATTCTGTCACATTGAAGACATCACGTAATGTACATGTATAATTAACGCCAATGAGATCGGTAGGAAGACATAAGATTGGTTTTGTTTTTTTGTGTGTGTATGTTTGTCAGGATTAATCCACATTTTGAATGGCTATCAATCAAATGCTGTAGAAATGGTTGGTCTTGTTGTTTTTTACTTATCTTACTCTTACTTAGTTACCTCATGGAGAATTGTAATATGAAAAATGTGACCTTCATGACAAACCAGTCAGAATTAGATCAGGATCACTCATGGCTTATCCGTTTTCGAACTGGTTAATTTGCTTTGTGGTGCTAAGCACTCTGTGTGTCCTATGTGCAGGCATCGAGGTTTACTACATTATGTATGTATATTGATGGGTAATACATATTTGTTTTGTTAATTCATTATATCAAGGAGCTGATTTGACTAGAAACATGCCCCAGTAGATGAAATACGATCAGAAACTGAAGTTTGAAGATTTGTCGTCGCTGACAGAGGCCAAAATTTGCTGTTAGTATCCATGAACTCAAAATACACAAACATACAAACACCGACTCTCAGAAAAGAACTTGAGTTAAGATCTCCATAAAAGGTCATGCACCATTACGTCACACAGTAAGGGACATAAGTGTAGGTAGACAGAAATCAGGAATTGAAACTGTCATGTAACCACATGGCAGCTTCTTGAGCTAGACAGTAAAACTATCATATCACATGAGTGAATGGATTTAAAATAATTGTATTGCTTGTACATTTTTCATCTTTTTGTCTTATTGGGATGATTTCTGTCTTTTCAATGTTTCACTTTTTCAATCATTTTGGCTGTGATAATGTAATACGCTTCAGGTCTTGACTCTAGATGTTGTGCAGGTCGGTGGGGAGTGTGTTGGGAGGGGGGGAATTTCAGCCTAAAATCTTGTAATATGACAGTAATTTGCTGTCTAAACAAGATTTTTCTATGAAGTACGAAAAGGACAAAAATGTGCCCATGAACTCCCATTACTAACTAAACTAAAAAAAATTTATATATATATATCCAACTGGCATCAGATAAAAAAAATCGTACATGGGTTTGAGGTTTGTAAACTGAAAGGGAAATGTGATCTATGGTATTGTTTAAACTACTGTCCAAGAAGTAGGATGCCATTTTACATAATGAGCACTTTGATTCAAACCTTTTACTAAGGTAAAGGAGTATGAATACAAAAATCACCAATTGAAATGCCACAGCCATTTTTATCATCTACCCCTCTTTCCCACTGATATGTAATTATAGCTTTATTTAAAACTCACAGATACAAAGGGAAGACAGCATGCAGAAATATCCCACCCCTAAATTTTGACACAGCTATAGCTATTTGTGTTGCTTTAACTCACTGAGGTAAAGCATTTAATGGTTAAAAATATCCACTGCAAGTATGAATATTACTCTTGGAGTGTATATATTAATTTTAGGTTCCCTATACTTGGGTTTGATGGTAAAAACGTTTTTTGTTTATTTTTAAATGCAGAAGTCTCCCCAACCTTCTTCCTGGAGGTGAAAGTCATGCAAGGCTCCACCTGCTCATCAGGAGACTTAACCATTCAGAACATCATTCATACGCTGATGGAACAGCCATCTGAAGAAACTTAACAGTATCTTGCTCAAGGAAACTTTGATATGTAGATTGCGGGGGCTGGGCATAGAACCTCCGACCTCATGATAAGAGGACAGCAGTTCTACCGCCTGAGCTGTAACGTGCTCCCCCATCGGTGAGCATGTGGCTTAAAAAGATGGTGAACTTTTGGTTCAACTCAAATACTCTTCTCACGCCGGCCATAATCAGAATATGACAAGTTCAGAAGCTTTGTTGTCATTGTACAGACTGCTTTGAGATCAGGAGTGCTTCTCCTGGCGTGTATTTTGGGAAGTGGGTTTAATAAACTATGAGTTTATCCCAGTGCTCTAGCTTGATCAATCTTATGATGAGAAAATCTTGAATTTTTTGCACCAGAACAGCTGATCTGATGTTGTTTCAGTCAACTCTGAGTTAAGATCACACACCAAGACAATCAAAAGCCATCATTAATTGAACTGAAATACTGTAAATCACCATGGCAACCAGTGAGACATAATGTCGTCCAATGAGCAGGATTATTTATCTAATAAATAAATACATGAACCACAAGTGTATTGCACATAATTATGGGATATTTTGATTAAATGTGTCAGACCACACTGTGGTCTGCTTCATGCATAGCGCTGCTTCTCTCTGTAAATTGACCTATACAATATTAAACAGGTGGATATATTGTTATGGCTGATCATTTTGTGTATGCATACATACATGTGACCAAAACTGAAGAATATGAAAATTAAAAAATCACACAGAGTATGAAAAGCATATGGTTGTTCAGCAAGTTAAAAACTGTAATCCAGAAATGCAAACAGCTGAAATCACAGGTAAATGAAGAATGCAGGAAACTACTGAAGCAGGTTAGTATGAGCACAAACTTAAAAAACTCCCTTCTTTTCCACCAGACAAGCATTATTAAGCTGAGTGATGAAACTCTATATACAATAATGCAAACCAATGATGGCAGGCAGAGACTCGGCCTGGGTGAAAATGTGAATTTACAGCCAAACGCGATACTGTCAGATATTTTGGCACCTCTTTTACTCCTTTGATGAAACAGATTAAAACCGTGTGATTTCTCACTGTTTGAATTCTGGACATGCTTGCCCCTGACATAGAGGAAGCGAGAAAATTATCAAGACAGGAAGTTTCGAACCAGTGGCAAGCATTTCATCCCTATAGAAGGTTCACAAAACAAAACATTTGCATATAATGCTAGACTAGCTGTTTTATGGGAATATACCAAGTGATTTATTTGGCTCCCATGGCAACCATGTGTTTAGTTTGATGACCGAAACAACCAGGAGTTTATATTTGAGGGTTACACAGACCATCAGCCAGATAGGGAAGGTACAAGCACACCACTAACTATTTTAGCTTCCTACTTGACAGAAATCATCAAGTTAGTGTCTATTTGATTTAATAGTACATTGCAATACCTTTGAGAGTTTAAAAATGCCAGAGACTGACAAGAAACCGCTTGGAGAAACGTGGTTTTCCTTAACAGATTGACTGTGTATGAATCGTCACCCTCTACATCTCTGACACCCTACTTGTCTCACCCTCCTCCCCTGCCTTCCTCTGTTCTCTAACAGTTTATTTTACCTCAGCTTCAGATTCTCCATAAACTGCTCCATCGTCACCTCGTCCAGGAGCACAAAGTCCGACTTCCCAAACTCCAAGCCCTCCAGCTCCGCCATCCCTTTCCCCAACGACACACTTCAAATAAAAGATATAGAGAGCAGAAGTCGACTCAAGGAAGAGGAAAGAGAAGTACGAGTGACTTCTGTGGTGCAGTTGTGTACACAATCTCCTGTGGGCGTGGTGAGCTCTGTGGTGGATTCTAGGGTGTGTTTCAGTTAGATTGCAGAGAGCTGTGGTCTACAAGCTGCAACACGTCATCCTGTCAGTCCGCCTATGAGCTGGTGCAGATCTGTATAAGTAACAGGAGGATATCCAAAAAAACTCATCCCACGTAAGTATCTCCTCAGTATCACTCTTCATGCCACAAAACATCCAAACTGTCACCAGAGTATGTAGGATTCACTAAGGCTTTTATCTTCTTCCTTTTCAGCTTTTCGCTTAATTCATCTTCCAAGAAACAGGAACCCACATCTGATGTACTGCCAGCTGGGGCAGTAAATCTGGTAAATTTGGGGGAAGAACATGGCCTACTGTATATCTCCTGGGAAAGATCGTAGGATTCCATTTTTTAAACTTGGCAGAAGCAGTACATCGTGTCCCTTAAGGTTTCCTCCTAACCAGAAGTTCCCATCTCGCAGCAGAGTCAAGCTGCAACATGAGAAAATCTGTTTTTGGATGCTGGAGGGATTTGTAAGATTTGTCGTCATAAAAGGCTCATGGGTGTGTTTGATTTGGTTCAGAGAGTGGAATGGAATGCTGACTATGGTAAAAGCCATTGTTTTAAAGGTTCAAATACACCCATGGGCACTGGGACTTTCTGTGTGGAGATGGCACGTTCTCCCCCAAGTTTAGATGGCTTCCTCCCACAATAAAAAAACATGGAATTTAGGTCAGCTGGTGATTCAAAATTGCTTGTAGGTGTGAATGGTTGTCTGTCTCTAAGTGTTGATCCTGTGATGAACTGGCAAATTGAATTGTACTTATCATAACTTCAATATAACATGAAAAATCAGGAAGATACATATGATAAAATATTAATTATTCTCCACGGGGTCACTGACTTGTTCCAAACGGGACATGAACCGAACATCTTTTGATACAAAGGCAGGGGCCTAAACCACTTGGCATTCCAGCTGTTGAATTGCATGTATCAAAACATATATATAACATGATATATTCAGGAAGATTAATACAACAAACATTTTTTTTATCTCCATGGGGGCACACACTTGTTCAGTACGGGACTCGACCCAAACATGTTTTGAAAAAAAAGCAGGGGCCTAAACCACTTGGCCATCCAGCTGCTAAATAGCACATATCACAACTCATATACAACATGTTAAAATCAGAAATATACATTGTCATAACCTGTCTCAAGAGCCGTGACACAAACAGGAGAGACTGGGTTAAATGCAATAACGTGTATAATTTATTAACAAGAAATTAACCCAAACAAAAGACATACTGCAATGGAGTGTTTAAATCAGTAGTATCAGTGTATCTGGCGTTGGATGAATGTGAAATGGTGAATGAAGTGTGGTTACATGTGAAACCAAAACGTACAAGTCCGAAGCCAACCCATCACAAGACGTAGCGCCGGACTCTTGGTCTGAGCGTAGTCATGGGTCAAGAAAGAGAGCCACTGGAGTGAACGAGACTGCAAGGTTTTAAAGACTATTGGGGAGTGGCCAGGTGCACCCAAGGGCGCTAATGAGGGAAAAGACACACACAGAAGGCCCCACTTAAGCATGGGGCCATCTTAACATGAAATAAAATATTTTTTGATCTCCATGAGGGCACTTGCTTGTTATAGGGACCTTATCCACTTGACCCTCAATCTGTTGAATTGCACTTATTGAAACCTATATATAACATGTAAAAGTCACGAGGATTAGTATTATTTTATCTCCATGGGGGGCACTGACTTGTTCAAAACAGGACTCGAACTAAAATACATCTTTGAAGCGAAGTCAAGGGCCTAAACCACTTAGCCATCCAGCTGTTGATTTGCTCTTATCATAACTTACATAAAACATGTAAAAATTTAGAAGATTAATATTATAAAATGTTTTAAAATCATCATGGGGGCACTCAATTGTTCAAAAAGGGACTCAGACCTTTTGATACAAAGGCAGGGGATTAAAACAAAAGACCATCCAGTTGTTGAATTTGATTATCATAGCGTATTTATAACATGTTAAAATCAGGATATTGCACATAATAAACTTTCATTTGATTTCCATGGGGGTACTCATTTGTTCCAAACAAGACTTGAAACAAATATCTTTTGATATAATAACAATAATAAAAAAATATAATAAAAAATCTTACTGATTTTCATATGTTATATATACATCATGATAAGTGGAATTCAATATTTTAATGGCCAAGTGGTTTAGGCCCCTGCCTTAGTATCAAAAGATATGTGGTTCCATTCCCTCTTGGAACAAGAGGATGTCCTCATGGAGATAAAATATTTTATGTATATTCCTGATTTTTTCATGTTATATATATGTTGTATATATGTTCCTGTTTGAAACAAGTGAGTGCCCTTTGGAGATTAAATAACATTTTATAATACTAATCTTGCTGATTTTTACTGGTTATGTACAAGTTAAGTTAAGTTCAATTCAATAGCTCCATGGCCAAGTGGTTTGGGCCCCTGCCTTTGTATCAAACGATGTTTGGTTGGAGTCCCGTTTGGAACAAGTGAGTATCCCCCAAATAGATTAAAAAACATTTTATGATATAAATCTTCCTGATTTTTACATATTATATCTCAGTTATGATAAGTGCAATTAATTTGCTGGATCGTCAAGTGAGGACAGGCTCTGTTAACATTGTTACAGTCTGTCTCATTGAGTCAGTCATCCCCATCTGCCAGTTCTGACTGTCTCCACATGTAGGTCCTTTTGTGTAGTGTGTCTACTTTAATCTTTCGGTGTGCTGCGTCTATCATTTGTATCCTGTGTATCCTGCATGTCAATCTCTGTCTGTGTGTCTTTTTCTGACTCTTGTATTTCTGTGTGTCATTTTTGTCTGTCGTTGTGTCAGCTCATGGGTCTCCCTTCTCAGGTTCAGGACTGGCAGCCGGAGGTTCGGCTGCTGACGCAGATGAAAGTCCAGCGTCTATTTGCGGACATGAACGGACTGGGTTACACTCTGATCCATACCGCAACCATTACATGGTCTGGGAAGTTACACACACAACATAATCATAATCATCCACTTTGAATTTGAAAGCTACATTAAGCTCTTGTCACTCTTTTTCAAAATAAAGTCAACTTTGAATAATTTTATTGTCTCCTACTCCCTCTCCTACAATTCCATAAGTACTGAAGGCCCTGGACAGTGATCTGGCTGCAAAGCCCCTGCATCCATACTCTATTAGGAGACACCTCGCCACACCCTCCGGCTTGTTGACAACACTGACAAGTCCCTCGCATTTGCCAAGCTTCCTTTCGAAAAAATCTTCCAAGGGGTCTTCCCAAGGGACTGCTGGTTCCAATAGAAGTACTTGTTTGGTGGACTCCGACTCGAAACTTTCTTGGTTGTTACGAACTTTCTTGGGGCAAGCTTGGACCCACGTGCAGACACAAGACAGCACGGCAGAGCAGGTGCTTATTAAAATATTTAATATAAACCAAAAAAGGCACGAGGAAAAAGCAGGGGATCAAACAGGAATAACACGAAAAACACTAGTATTAACTTACAAAAACACTGGGAGAAGGCTGGGACGCGTGATGACACGGGGCGACATCATACAACAAACTGGCAAAGAAGGAAAGGTGAGGACAGACTATATACACTGACGTAACAAGACAATGAGACACAGCTGGAGGGGAAACACAGGTGAACACGATGACCAATCACACAAGAGAAGAAGAGAATCACAGGACAGACAAAGAGGGAGAAAGGAACACAAGTGACTACACTAGGAAGGACAAAGAAAATAAAGAACAATAAACAGATAAACACACTAAAAAGGCAACACATTTGACACAAAATGACGGAACTTCAGAATAAAATAATAATAAATAAACACAAGTCATGACACTTGTTCCGATAGAAATGTTTTAATATAGCATTAGAAAGACATTAGCATTATAATGCAGTTGGTTTTAATTTTATGGATGATTAGTGTATAATACGCTGTGGTTATGTATTAGAGGCAGATAAAGATTGACAACAATTAACGTAGTAGTAGCAGCTTTGTGTATTATGATACCATTATTGTTTTCAATTAACATTTCAGTTTAACTGATGTTGTTTCATCAACCATTACATTCCTAAAATTGAATGGCAAAATAGTCTAGTCTAGCATTATGTATGGGTATTATTTTTTATTTTCCAGTAGTGTAATTTTCAATAAATTTGTTTTCACCAAGCTAACCGTCACAAGATGTGCTGCTTAGAGTTAGGGGGTTTATTAGCTGCATTTTCTCACCTTCAATTTCACTGTTGTGTCTTTATTTCTCTAGAAAGAAAAGAAATCTTACAGGATATCCTCAGAAATTATTACAAAATGGTTTAATCTTATTAGCTTAGCAATCACATACATCGTACATATGTTCTGCATTTTAACCCATAAGAAACCATGGTGACTCAAGTGTAGCTTTATGCAAATGTGTAGCAAATTTTCATCCAGTTTATTTGTCACTAAATGAAAGGTTCAATCCATTTAACTTTAATAATGCTGTAAGAGCATGTTCTATATAAAATTGAACCTGTTCTGACTACATATTTTAAAGAATTGATATAAAATAGTTAGAGAATATATCATTTTTATACTGTAAATCTCAGCATGGTTAGAATTATTTTACATATTGTAGAATTGCTAATAACAAAATGTGGATATCTGTGTGCTGGATGAATTTGAAGGCAGCATAATATTCACCACAGCATGAGCTCATTGTCACATGTTCTCATCTGTGATGAAAAAGGGTCTCTGGTCAACATCAATCCAGGTGAACGATACAGGTCTGTGAAGGCCACCCTAACGGAGTGCGTTGCTGACAGTTTGGTGAAAAACATGCAAACCAGTAGCTCGCTGGTTTGCACAAAGCTATTAGCAATACACTACACACAAAAAATCAAGGGGATGCTTAATCATGACAGTATACCACAGTCAGTTAATCTTCTGGGATTTACATCAGTCCGAAGAGCGGAATTAAGAGCAGTTAGTGTTTGTGACTCCCACTTGTGCAGCACATTCAGGTTAAACAGGACCTCCAGGATGGCACATCCAAGAAGATCACGAGAAGGTACGAGAAGGTTTGCTGTGATTCCTAGAACAGTCTCAGCTGTGCGGAGAAGAGATGGGCTGCTACACAATGAAAGCTGGACAGGTCTGTGGAAGGACTTCAACCCAGGAGCAGGACCGATATCTACACCTTTGTGTGAGGAAGTACAGGAGGAGGACTGACGGAGCAAATGTGATTTATTGTGATCAAATTCACTTCAGTTTGATGAGCCTGTGATTTTGGTTGTGATCTGGAATCCAGCCCTCAATGGCTTCATAATTTTGGTTACCTTTCTCATGTCATAAAAGTTCAAATTAAATATTTCCTTCATTGAGATCTGATGTGTGATTGATGAGTTCCTCTGATTTTTTTTAGCATGGTACATATACATATATACAGTATATATTGTACAATGCTAATCATCAAATCATTCATGTTAATATATATTTACAAATACGTACATATTTTCTATGTGTATCTGTGTATGAGCATGAAAAGAATATGTGGATATATTTTATTCTCGATGCAACATTACCCTCACATTTTGTCCAGTATTACGCATGACTTACCACATAAAGTAACAACAAACAATGTTTTTCCATATTCTATGTCCTCAAATTTTTAACTCTGAAAGCAAATATCTGAACTGCAGGCTTTATTTACTACTGTTAGACTTGATGGTTTTGATTTCCACAAATATTTAACTAATTCAATAAATCGGAAGTCTGAAACAATGTATTTGTTACAGTTTTGTACTAAAGAAATATTCATTCACATCTGCACGATGTCTGGAAAAAAACTAAATTTAGGGTTTTAAGCATTATTTATGACTATTATATACTGTTAGCAATACAACTTATAATCATTCCATTTCCTTACATCAAACAACTGTGTTGGTTATGAAGGAATATCATAATACCAAATAAATGAACTCAGAGAACTGAGTACACTCAAGTGTGTAAAATTAAAAACAAAAATCTTATTTTTTAGATCAATAAAAGCATTTAAATGAGCACAGATGAAGCAGCATTAATTGATATGCATTTTTTAATGTTGAGATATTTCAATTTTATGAATTTTTAAGTCCCAGTAGTAACACAGAATGTGCTAATGCTGCTGGACCATAACCCCAATCAGAGCAAACCGATCGAAATCCAATTTCGAATATGCAGGAACTGTAAAAATAATTAACTTTTCTAATTAAAAAAAAGTAAAAAAAATGTAACTTTGTTCACACATGGCATCTGCACGATGTCCGATCAAAACTGACCGGCCATTAGGAATGAATGGGTAAACAATCTCTTTCACTCACACACATGCGCACACATTCACAATAAGATTAACACAAAGTGTTATAGTTATTAATGCAATATTGATATGTGTGTGTGCATGTACATGAATACATATGTATACATATTTATGTATATATATAGTTGCTGTTATTGTTGTTTAAGTTGCTTTTTTTGTAGATGTTTGTTCCTTGTTTCCCCGACCCCCTTTGTATTTCTCCCTTTCCTCCCACTTTCTTTCTCCCATCGCCCCGAGCCCCCTTTCCCATCAGTTGCCTTATCAACTTATAACACATAATCATCACAAATAAAATGCAGATCACGCCACTGGAGGTGTGACAAACTCTTCCTTTTCAGACTAAAATCTGTCTTGCACTGCAAGGCAGCCAGATCCTCATTCTGCATGATGAGGCAGCTGTACAAGACAGGTTATAAAAATGTATAAATAAATAAAATAAATAGATTAATGAATGGTTAAGATTACAATTACAATATAAAAATAGAGGTCAAGCACATTCCCACACTCCCTTCCCACACCCCAACATGCAGTTGTCTTTGAGCAGACACACGCACACCCACACGCTAGCGCACTCACGCACATACACACGCACACACACACACCTTATGCCCCCCTTTTTGATTTCCAGGTGAACCCCCACAGGAAATATCTCCAATAGAATTGTTACCCCATTTGAACCAAATCATTTAGAAGTCCACACTTAAAAAAAAAAAAAAGCAATATCGTTTCAGTGAGATATACAATTTTCTCGCAGCTCTGGAATATAAAGCTTTTTGAGGCCTTTGTCACAATTCAGTGGCAGCAAGATGGCTTAACGATATATTGTACGTGAGGCTCAGGATTACGTCATTGACAATGACACTGACAAGGAGGAGGAAAACCAGGAAAATGACAGCAAAGAAGCTTTAGAGGAATCAGGGTTGGTGGTTGAGGATGACACAGAATATGATCCAGATGAGGAAGAATGATCGAGTGATGAGGAAGAGAATCAGCCTATGTGATGCAGAGTCGGGTTACCCTATTTTTCTGTCCCCATCACGGTGGTTTGGCAGAAGTGGTTGGAGCACCTGCCACTCATTTACAACGTCTTGCGTGTTGTAGCTTTAAGGCGACGTTACCCATTTAGACTGTAAATGCAATGTATAAAGAAATGGGCAGCTTGTGATGCGAAGACGAGTTATGCCTGAAACATGTGGGTATATACACCCACATGTCAGCAGGGAAACCTGTTAACGGCGTTCCCGAAAAGAACCAGGGGAAGAGGGTGGTCCAAGAAATGACAGCAGGCCTTCAAAGACATAACGTTAGGTGTTAATGTTGTTAAAGTGTTCAGATGTTACATTTGTAATATGGTTAAGTTTTCCTGTTGTTTTTACTAAATAAATTATACTGGTACGACAGAATACAAAAGGTGATAAGATTGTGTGGCGCTATTTGGATAATTTAAATGGTTTCAAAACTGTGTCCTTGTTAAACTTCTAAATGAAGCAGTCTGATAAATTGTAAAATATATTTCATCTGAGTATTTGCTATAGTCAAAATCTTTATGATGCTTTTTTTCCTAAAACAACGAGTTTTATGACCTGAGGTCAGTGAGGTCAATGAGGCCTACAGGCCATAAACACCAAATTGAAGTTCAAAACTTGTAATGTTCACAAAAATTTGAGTTGATAAAAAGATATAACACAACATTAGGGAATAATATATGCATTTTTATGGATTTACAATCATCTAAAATGGATCGGTAATTTTTTACATTAGGATAATGAAGTTGAAATGAACAGATCATGATCATCAACTTTATTAGTGTAGTAAATTTAAGAAACTACAGCATGTGTAACATTTCATTCACTGTATTCTGTCCAGTGGATGGAGCCTACCCCACTACGATTGAACAGATAAGAGGGACCGTACAGGGGCATAAAAATGAACAGACAAAGAAATCAACTGTATTGTGTTTGATTTATAGACCTTTTCCCAAGAATTTAAATCAATCTTTCCTTTATCAAGTCTGCCAAGTCATGTGCACATAACCATAAACACAAACAAGAATAATAACAGACCAACCGTAGCCTGAATTCCTGCTCGCTGGTCACCTGAGGACACCATCACTGTAGATTACTGATCCGGCAAATAGAATTCCTCCTATTACAAATCAAGTTACAACCACAGCAAACGAGTTTAGGAGGATGTTTATTTTGTTTCTTGTCAATCCCCAGTGCCATCCCCAGTCAATCCCAGTTTACAAGTTTAACACTTTCAATATGAACACAAATATTCTTCCTTGACCCTATGAAAGTCTAACTTATCTGCAGATATATTAGTTCTATAAATATTTGACATCCAAATGTGAACTCTATTTCCCTCTCTGGATAAACTGGTTCTCCCACACTCAGTTAAAATCTGCAAAAAGTAAAAGGCATTTTAAAACATGTAAAACATAACCCATCAGACTGACTTGGATGAATAGTGCACTTTCACTTGCATCATTGTCATGTAACAATATTCATCTCGTAGAGCTTGCAACTCGAAGGTGTTGCACCTTAAAATGAAAATAAAACCCTAAATTTGTACAACTTATTTTGTACATTCATGTTCATGAAAAGTAAGTATAAGCCTATATCTTAAAAAGAGCCAGACTCCATGCAAAGAGGTAAAAATGATTACTGGATGAGGCAAATAAGAGCAAATAAGAGATAACCATTGAGCCATTGTTCAAACATCTTACCATTAACCGTTATTTAAGAAATCTGTATCCTGAAAATCCGGAGTTGATCCTTCTCCTATGATTTCACATTTAGTGGCATGTAACAGAAAAAAGTATGGTAAATATACCATTTGAGACAGACTCCTGCAATCCCCAGAGTTACAGTCAGAGGTGTTGTGAAATTTACTGAAGACTTTATTTGTCACATGCGAGAGCAAGGACAATGCAGTTGAATGCTTGCCCTGTGCATTAGGTATCGCAGGAATGGGATGCTTAGAGACAAGAGTGCTTTGAAAGTTCTTTCAGTCCTTTTGTGCACAATTTAGTAGTCTGATGGTCTGTGGGGAGAAACTTTTCTTGAGACTCACTGTTGTCCTAGTGCCAGCGGCTCGTCAGTCAGACCTCCACAAAGAGAAACCACTGTAGTTTGAGTGTGAAGTGTCCTCCTGTTTATCCATTTGTGTATCTTGTGTATTTGTATCTATCCTACAAAAACAAAAACAAAAAAAATAAATTCCACTTTGGCGATTAATAAATTTGCTATTTATGGAAACAGGGGGACTAAGGACTTTATTTTTTTTCCTTGGAGTTGGAAATTTGGTGTTGCTACTACTCACAACCTGAGATTCCTACTTTATGACCACTTGTTGTATGTTATTGTCAACATGACATGCTGCATCACCATAGTAATGACACATTGAGAAAATATGTGCTGACGTCAAGTAACGAGGTTGTGGCTCTGCCTTAACTATGTAAAGCCTATATCGGCCGAAAATGTTTTTTTCACGTCAGAAATCTATCAGATCATCCCACTGCCGTTAAGGAGCGGCTGGTCTGTCCCCTCACACCCCAAGTCACTTACCATAATTTACTCTACTGACATGGATAATTAGGGTAAACAGATGAGTCGTACGCTATTTGTCTTTACATAGATTCTTCATCTCTTTTGCTATCCTACTTCTTCCTCACCAACCTTTTTCTAACATATACTCTCCTGAACCTTATACTACCACTAATTCTCCTTATCTTCTTTCCTCTGTCCACATGACATACAAAGTATCTTCCTTCCTGCCCACTTTATCACTTTTTCCATATTTACACAATCATCCGTCAGTTCTTCACTAGCAGCCCCATCTCAGCTCCACCCGGAAGATCACACAGCAGCCTTCCATTCTTAGCCTCCACCATTTGATCCTATGCACTCCCTCTTCTGGACCACCATACTTAAGATTTTATGCTGTTTGGCTACATTCTCCCCTTTCACCACCTTGTACTCTCCAATCTTTTTCAGACTGATTTTTCTGACTGAAGATATAGTCCAATTGCGTGCACCTACCTCCACTCCTATATGATACTCTGTGCTCCTCCCTCTTCTTGACAGACATATTCACCACAGCCATTTCCATTTTTTTCTTTTACAAAATCCACCATAATCTGTCCTTCCACATTCCTGTCATTAACGCCATACCTCCCCGTCACCTACTCTTTTCCTCTGATTTCCTCAATAACATGGCCATTGAATTCCAAAATATTGTATCACCAAAGTTTACTCACTGAATTACTAAATCTGTTAACATGTGGAAGACACACATTTTTAATTTGAAAATATTATAATTGGTCATCATATATGACATGTCATTTGATATTATAATGTCTTACAATAACCATTATAATTACTGTCAATATTCTATCTATCTATCTATCTATCTATCTATCTATCTATCTATCTATCTCTTTAATAACAAAACATATTTTACAGCACACTAAATTAGTTAGAACACCATTGTTGCCATAGTTGGTATTTTACAGCCCCCTGCTGGCAGACCCATAAAGGACGTCAATAGTTTTTTTTTAAATAATACTTTATTGAACACATATAGCTATACAATCGCTATATAAAGTCGTATAACATTTAAACATCCACAGGTGGGAAAAACACATTCAAATCTGAAATTTTGTTCATGGTAAGGAAGAGAGGAATTCACATAAATGCTAAATACAACGAAAATAGCTGTGAGATATCGAAGAACATCAATTTTCGAGGAGAGGATTACGTCACTTTCTGTCTGAAAGGTAAGAATCTATTTCATTACGTTTTAGTGACTTAGCAGAGAGAATTACCTACTATATAATGACAACTTTGGCAACACAGACCAAAATATTACAGCAAGCAATGGACAGCTAAGTCTTCACTTTAAATTCACATATGATATCTAAACACTTCCATGTAAATTTTAATGAGTGATTTAGTGTAATCCAGTTGGTTCTGAAGTCAGATCCAGCCGGGCACGACCTCTAGGGGTTCAGGGCTTTCCGAGGAAGTTGCTACAGAGATGTGAGTTTGTGACTCTTCATGGGTTGGAGGTAAACCTCCAACATACATTATTTTGTTTTAAGCATATGTAAAGACCTATTCGAAATTCTTGTTTATAATTTATTTACACGTTTAAGGGAAATATTCTTGAGACGTAACAAAACACTATGTGCTATGAAGAGATGGAACATGCAAGTCGACTGCTGTTCAGTAAAGAAAACTCCACAGCATTTAGTATATACTTGTTTTCATCAGAGATTGGTTTGAGATTAATCGACGTCCCACTTGGGACTTCATTCAAGGAGGATTTGGTAAGAAAAAATCCTAATTTAACTTCAGAATTAAACATAGAGAAATACATTAAGTAATTTCTGGGTAAGATGGGTTTTATAAATCAGTGAACAGTCGTTTGTGGTGGGTGTTGGCAGCTATGGAGTGTCCACGTGGAGCGCACTCGTGGTGAATGACTCAAACTGTATTTCCACACAACAATGCAGGCCATACAGAAGCAGCGTAATGTTACGGCCTGCCCCATCAGCAGACCTCCAGGATGAATTTCATCCTTGTTTGACTGCAGTGATGCTGACCACTTACCCAGCTGATATGGCTTGCATACTGATGAAGACCCAAAACGAAGAATCTGTGTGTCTGTGTTTAAAAAAGTTTTTGTTCTCTCAGCTACTCCTCTTGTTTCTGCATCAGGCTGATAGATTTATAAGTTTGTGTCGAAAAAGCAGAGCACAACAAAGACTTAAAAATTCAACCTGCTATTGCCATGAACATTAACCATAAGTAAAACTAACTAAAAAAAACAAGAACAAAAAACATGTGCCTTTAGTATCTTGGGTCAGTCTCCCACCAGAGTAATTTGCAGCAAGCAGCCGAAGTCAAAAATGTCAGCTCATGTTAAAAAAAGAAAAATTTTATCAAAATGGAGAGTTTTTAACAAGACATGGACTCCAAAGTATTTATTTACTGAAGTTAAAGTTAAGACTGTGTGCTTAGTTTGTAGACAACAGATTGCCATTTTTAAGGATTCCAATTTGAATCACCACTATGAGACTAAACACGCAAAGAAACACAGAAAATAATTTGACTTATGAAAAATGGACACAGACATCAGAAGCGTTGCTAGCCAATATATTCCAAATAATTAATAACTATATTTTCATACACAAATTTTCATGTGTTTCATGTATCAGTACTATTCTTTAGTATTCATTCATTTTCAAAAGAGGCTAATTACTTTAGCAAGCTAAATGCGGTCAACCCCAATGGCCTGGTTGGCCCTAGCAGTCTAAATGTCGTAGGGTCCTTGAGCAAGACCCTGAACCCTGATGCCCTGCTCAGGCATGCATTAATATCATATTAATGTGACATCAGAATCAGTTCAGGTTACACTACAGCAGTCTGTAAAGGGAAACTTGTAACTTTAGTACTCTAAGTACATTTCAGAGCCTGTATGCAATAAAACAAAGGAGATTCATTTAATTAACAAAATAGTAAAATGTTGTGGGATTACATAACACATTGTTATGTAAATTAATCAGAACTGAATGATGTAGGAATTATAACGGCTTTTTTATTATATTTACTTGGAAGTATATAAATAATTACTTTCTATTTTTTTTTCTCCCATTTACGCAACCTCCTTTTGTGAGACCGGTTGACATAAATAAATTAGGTGAATGTGCTATTTTTTGTTTTGTTTGTTAATTAAAATTGTGTTTTTCTTCAGATTTACAAAAGTAGAGTATCTTAACTTTTACTTTTACGAGACTGTTTTTCCAAAAAAAATATGTGTTCTTCTGCTTGAGTAAAGAATGTTTGTACTTTAACCTACTCAAATAATTAATTCTAAAAACAAATCTTATGGACAGTCCTACAGTAGTAAATGTTTCCTCCGGCATTCTCGCAGACAAATTAACTCGCCTGGAGCTCCATCAGTTTAGTTAGCTGACACTCAAACATGCCAAGATTTACGCTAAAGCATTATTCACATTCAATCTCAATGTGGTGTAATGTCTTGCCTTACATAATTCTTATTTAAGGCTAGCACAGGAATAATTCCTCTAAACAAGCTGTTTTAAACCAATGGATGATATGAACTCAACAGATGGAGAGAACATCGATGACTTGACCTCAGAGTGATTCTGAGAAAAGGCTTTAGGCTAAAGCTGGAAGCTGTCGCAGCTGGTGCTGATCCTCAGTCACCTTTAAACTAACCATTTGACTACATTCAGAGCAGGATTTACTGTGGAACTGGCTCGCTAAAAGGCATATTATAGCTCATTCTGATGGATTGTGATTTTGATCTCTAACAAGGTCTCAATGACCCTTTAGCAATCTCTAGTTTGAAACAGACTTTGGTAACTCTTTGCATTACAGAACTTTAATGCAAATGTAATACTGGGGTAATAGTGTGGTAAAAAAGAGGTAATAATTATGTAATGCCATGTAATGTACCAAAGTAATAACTAAGTAATAGCCTGATAATTATGGCACAGTAATAAGATGGTAATATATGGTAATAAATAGGTAATACATATGTTGTGCCATGTAATTACCAAGGTAATAACTAAGTTATAGCTCGGTAATAAAAATAGGTAAATATGGATAATATTTCACTGGAATTTATGCAACAGATACCCTTAGATCAAAAACTAAGGGAAATAATGAGAAAATTAATTTTAAGATGGAAATGAGGTAAAACTATTATTATTAATTACAGAAATACTTTGATAAAATGCTAACAATAAAATGGTAATATCAGAACAATATTTGGATTCAAATACGGTAATATGGGGTTATTAATATTGTAATAACATGATAATAATGAGATAATGTGATATATAAAGTAAATATTATTAATTATTATTATCATTATTATTTAGACAATAAGTGATGAAATAAGGAAATCTCAAGATGGTATCTTCAAAAGGCTTTGTTTTTGTGAATATTAGGTTTACATGATATAACAAAAAAAAACAGATATTATCAAGAAAAAAAAAAAGATGACATCAAACATCCACCATGAATGAAATTGTGTTTTCACGACACTGAAATGTCCTCTTCGATCAAGTCAATCATATTTGTTTCACATCAAAAACTATAAAGCATCTGGTAGAAAAGTTAGACTTTCTTTACACATAAATAAATTAATGATAAATTACAATCATACCAACCAAAAAGCTGATTTTATATCAATGACTTATATAATTTCCATCAAATTAAATCATATAAATATTATGTAGAAAGTCACATTTAATTCAGTTTTCTTCTGTTTTCTATTTAATAAGTTGAACTAGAAATGCAAATTTTAATTAATTAATAATTTGAATTAAATAATGCAAATTTTTTTTACTGTTACCCAGATTTTGAGATTTTGATTAACCGTGTTGCCGTACAGCAATTTATAGTAAACGGTGTTGCAATTTAACCAACTCTATCCTTGAGTCTGTCCTACTAACTAACTATACTAGAGATTCGACCAATTCAGGATGACACTTGGTGAAAATCAACACAGATTATTGGTAATGAAAAGTTAATTCGAAAATTAATTTTCCATAACGTGAAAGGTGTGGCCATGGTGGCATAAATTTCACCATCAAAACAGTGGGTTCATAATGTCACTTTACATTATGAAATCAGTCCCAAACTTCACAAGCTGGATAAGAATCACCGCCAGAGGACGTCCATATGCCGATATGCCCTTACGTTGATGGTGCCACATGCTGGCATTATATCCTTTATTTTACCGGGTAAAATCCTCATTGAGATTAAAAATATCTTTTCCAAGAGTGACCCGGCCAAGAGAGCAGTACTGAAACTTCTACAACAATGTAATAGACACAATACAAAACATACATACATATAAAGGTACAACTATCATACACCAAAATGTGAGAACACGGTGAATGAGCTAATACAAATAATAATAATAATAATAATAATAATAATACATTTTATTTATAACGCACTTTACAAATAATCAATCGGAATGATTGCCGTGTAATTTCGAGAATTGCGAGAGTTTAAACACAACACAAAACACAAAGCGAATTGGTATTCAGTGCCGCCCAAACTATTTAGATATTTTTCAGGTGCATTCAAGAATACTAAAAAAAAATCACTATAGTGCAGTAAAGGAAAAAAGATGCATGTTTCCATCCCGAAGCGAGAACCAAGATTTAATCCAGAGAAAGAAACCTAATTTTAAGTTTCAATTTACAGACAATGTTAAGTCATGATCAATAACAATACAACTTTTTTTACTAATCAAATGGTAACAGCAGTGTTACCATCAAATTCAACCGTTGGGATCTTTAGAGAGAGTTGGGATCTTTTAAGACTTGATGCTTGTTCTTCCTCATTTGAGAAAAGCGATAGTAACTGCAATAATGCCTCAGGTGACAAATATCATTTGAATAATGATATTAAAAAAATTATGTTCTGGAGTCATATTCTTGTCTGCATGCGATGGATCGCAGTGGCAGCCCGTGCACTACCTGACAGGGTATCCTGATGTGATCGTCCATTCAACAGTGCTTTTTTTATATTGAGCTCAGAAAAATAGTTAACTATATTTATCTTCATTACTGAGTCACTGTGGGAGCTTATCTTAGAGCATATTGCTGACTTCATAGAAGTTTTAGATGTAGTCAATATGGAAAGTTTGACTGTTGAAATCATTAATGAGTTGCATTTAATTTGAGAAGTTTAATCAGGGGACTTACTTGTACAATGCAAGGGTTAGGGGGCTTTTCAGGGATATGCTCCTTCTGTTGGAGACTACAGCATAGTCCTCTTTTTATTTTGAGGATCTTTAAACTCTGTCTCTAATTTGACTCTGCTGAAATTATGTGACTGGGCCCCTTTTCTTTTAGTTTACATTGAGGCCATGTTTTACATAGACCTGCATTTCTGTCTGACCTGTACCCTGCATCTGACACGAACACAAGCAGAGCTGCAGGGCAGCTGAGAAAGGAACTCACACACACACAGAAAAAAATAGACAGCAATTAGAGAGATGTGAGACTCTAAACTCAGTCTTTGGAGTTTAATGAGCATGCACTTCTTTTCATTTCATCCCTGCCTGCCAAAATACTTAATTGCACATGGTGAAGCAAAAGGTGGCACGACGCCATCATGTCATTACGGCCCCCCTCTTTCTTTCAGCATGTATTATTCACCTTATTAGTAAATCTTTGGTGGAAAATAACCCAAGTACATTTTCTCAATTCAATTTTTATGCTTCATTATAGTTCTAATTCACTACATTTGAGGAAAAATATTTGTCACTAATAAAAATTGATATTTATATCCCTGAAAAGGGGATCTTATGGAATCATCATTGATACATCCACAGAAGATCATGTTAAATCAAAAACTATTTCAAGGGTCATTTCCAAATTCAACACTCCCTTAGAGCGGGAAAGAATTGAATTTATTTTGGAAAGAGTCAGTTGGATCTGCCACTAAGGGAAGCTCCATCTTAAAAATCCCTTTATCCAAAATCTATTTTTCATCAGTTAGTCTGATTTACTCCAAATTTCATGTATCTGTATCGTATTGAAGGTATCTTCTGTATATATCAAAAGTTTACCCTAACAGTTTTCATTTGACTCACAATGGGGGGCATTTCTACAAAAACAATAGATGGGTTTACATGGGACACTTTTCTCCTATCCAAATTAAACCTTTTCCCGAATTGGTCGGTCGCCTGTTTATACATGACCGGGTATCTTTTCTGACCTGGTGTCTACATACGTCGACTCCACACTGCGGTTCTAAAGGTGGCAATAATTATACGATAAGCTGGGTGCCAACCGCCAACAAGCGATCGTAAGAAGAATATGACCATTAGGGCATGCGCGGAGGGGACTTTTTGTCCATCTAATCGTCCAACTGAGTTAAACTCTTTCAAAGTTGCAATGAGTAAATAACTCTCAGAGTTTTTGAAGTTGGCAAATTTGAAATGCGTCGCGGCGCAATGAGTGTGCTGAAGAAACTCCACCAGAGCATTACGTCACGACGCTGGCTGTGCACAGATACATCTCAAAATAGTGTTTACATGCGCCAACTGGCTATCGGAAGGTTTTTCCGAAAGGACTTAGACTACCGCCTTGCATAGGAATGAAATATCATTCAGAAAGGGCCTTTTCTTTTGGAAAGGGGTGTTTACATGCAATATTTTCTTTCCGATTAGGCGCCTTTTATGAATCTATTCGGAATTAGGCTGTCCATGTAAACCCATCTACTGTTTTTCAGACAAAATTTCTGAACTTTTAGTCAAATGAAGTTCTAATTTACCTCATATGAACTACCTCAAAGATATCTAACTTATTTGTCATATTTCACTCAAATTATATATCTGTATTATATTTCAGTAACTAGACGTTTTTTTATATCTTATTACGTCCAAATTTCCTCATATGAACTAAACAAAAAGATCTTGTATCATTTCACGATGATGGTTCATAATTTACACACTGGGGAAGCTTTTTGTGAAAAAAATTTCTGGCTATGAGAGGGAAGAAGCAGAAGCTGAGGGTATGTCATCTCGTCTGAAACTTCCCAAACATATGTTCATTTGTGTCTAAATGTTGTTCGTATGAATTGAAACAAGGAAAGTGGTCTTGTTTTTTACTGAACTCAGGAAAAATAGTTAAATGATTTTTATCTGAATTATTGAGTCACTCTGGGATCTTATTTTAGAAATAGGTTGGGCCAACATGGACTATTTAATATATTAATAAGTCACATAGTTCAATCATGGGGATTGCTTGTACAACACAGGGGATTGCGATTTTTTTCGGGAATATAAGTGAGCCTACTTTTATGTAGTGTCTACTGTTATGGTTGATTAATTATTAATTTCACATTTACAATAATTTTATACTTTCAGATTATTAACTGAAAATACAATTATATATCGCTATAGCCTACTAGTATTTTAAGTACTTTAAGGAAGTTCCACCTTTGCCACCTGCATCATTACAGAGAAATTGATTCATTAAAATTGAAATACCCATAATATAGTTAATAAGGGTATTGCACTTAATTTTCTAACATGTGTTAGTATGTGTGAGTGGTTTTTGGTGTGTATGTCGGTGTGTTGTCAATCGTTGTTTCTTAGATAAACTTTTCAGTGGGCTTATTGGCCTTGGGCCCTCTAGAATCAAGGGTCCCCTCTGGTTGCAGTGAATTAGTGGTGCATTCTTTTGTAAAAGTCCCAAATATCATTCATTTGTAGAGACAAGGAACAAGCCAAACATAGCAAAAATGGAAACAGAATGTAAACCAGGAGATGGATCATACACTAAGTTCTTTTTTAGGACATGATTTTCCCGCCGTACGGACTGAGTCAGCCTCCTAATGCTGCTCTGCACCTGACGCAGGATGTTCTCTCTGTGTGACTCTGAGTCAGCTCCTCAGATTAAAGTCTTTCCAACCCTCCTCCTGTGTGGTATCATAACAGCCCAGTCATGCCCTTCTGTGCCGTCTAACCGTCTCTTTTACTCTCAGTGAGACTATGAAAGGCTTAAATCCAGGTTATTTAAGGACTACAGATCTTCTTCTAATAGTCTTATCAAATGGCTCAGTGTTCTAGCTCCAAGACTCTGTAGATACGCTCACCCGAGCTGACTTACTTGCAACGTTTCTCTCTATTAATTTAGGAAATTGAATATCATTAGCCAATGACTGCCAACCATTGTCCTATTTGTAGGCCTCAGGATGCTAAATAATTCTTATTTCAGACTTATGTGCGTAACACATGTACATTTTTGTGAACCAGTCATCATTGCTCAATAGAACAACCCAATTCAACAACACACTGGGTCCTAATGCTGTGCTGGAATTTCACAACCTGCAATCCAGGAAAGATTTTTCGACAAGAGACAGTACAATGGATCGAAATGTTTTTTTCTTGTGATAACTAAACAGGAATAAGTTTAGTTATCACTCTTATGTGATAAGAGTGTTTTCATGTTCAGCAGCAAAGGTTTGATTGGACCTTGCTCAAATACCTTCAAGATTATTGTGTCAACTTTCATCTACTTTTCATAACTAGTGGAAATATCCTACAAGGCACACAAGGATTTTATTCACATGCAGTGTGCTCCATGCTCCAAACTCATGCTTCGCAGGTGGAAGCATACTGCCAATAACACCCAAACCAGAGCCTTTTTTGCGGTTCGTACTTAATCTTCACTTAACACAAAACGTATGTTACTTTATTATAAAACTTGCTGAATATCATTGTAATTCTTATTACACTATCAAAAGAGATGTCTCATTTCAGTGATCCTTAAGCATTATGCTTACTGGGATCTGCTATTAAAATCAGCTATGAGGAGGGATTTTAAATGATTACACATAAAGTCATAAGGTCTAAATTCAAATTAATTTGCTTGAAGTAAGCTTTTGATATATGAGGCTTTTATATCAGTTTCGTATATTTTTTTTTGTGTTGTCACTATTTTGAACAATTTAACAAATAAACTATCCCCGAAACAATCATGCACCTGTGTTGTTTGGGATGTTTGATTAATTAATATATATTAAGAGTTTGTAACAGTGCAATGAGGTAGTTTGGACCCAGCAACCAACTCACAGACAATCTTTCTGGTCTATATAATTAATTTAAAAGATTAAATGGTTGGAGAGCTGGGGAAATGAGGCAAGTTCGCGGTAGGTTGAAGTATGATGTTGGCTTGAACTCTCCAGGGAGCCGGGTGAGGTGAACAGACACTGAAACGGGGTAGGATTTTAAATAAAGCTTTTACTTGGTTCTTTGTCGGAGCAGGAACAGAATTCAAATAACTGAAATGCTCTTAGTTCGGTAGTCCAAAAATTAGTTAGTTGTTAGTAAACAACAATTACAAGGCAGATTAAATAAAAATGTTTCATTGTAAAGCCAAAAATTCCTTAAGAGCTATTAATTACACAAAAACTCTTCTAGAGTTCAATAATCAAAAGCAGTTTCCCAAAACCAAGAGAGGATACTTCTCATCCGAGTTCAGAGCCAAGAGTTTTCCAGAAGCTTCCTAGAGAGGGATCAATTCCAGAGAGCAGGAGAATCCAGAAGGAGCCAGTTGAGGTTGTTCGGAACACCTCCCTATGGAAGCATTCCCAGTGACAATGTCACAGTGCATACTATGAATTTGGAAGAAATGTTCCACAAGGAGGTCAGCAATTTCCCTAGCAGAAGAAAGTTTGGGTAGTGTAATGAAGTGTGCACATTAAGAAAAGTGGTCATTGATTGTGAGTATGACTGTGTTACCATTAGACGGAGGTAGACTAGTGCCTGGCTATTGGCAGGGAACACAGAAGACCAGAGCTGCGTTTTGTTAAAAACTTATTTTGATTGCATTCCGGGCAGGCGGAGACATAGGACATGGTGTCAGCTTCCACAGTAGGCCAGCAGAACAGCAGCTTCATAAAGGCGAGTTTCCAAATGAAGCCTGGGTGACATGTAAGGTGGGAGATGCGGGCCAACTGGAGAACCTTGTAGCGAACAGATTCAGGTACAAAAAGGCACCTAGTGGATCACCCTCTTTGTTCTGAGCTTGTCTCACTAATGATTCCATCACCCAGAAGACTGCTGCAAGAACACAAATACGTAGATGCTAAGATGGGTTCTGGGTCTTGACTGGTCTCTTCAGATGGGAATTTACATGATAGAGCATCGCTCTTGGTATTGCAGGAACCTGAACAATAAGTTAGTGTTAAGTTTAATCTGTCAAAAAATATGGTCCACCTGGCTTATTGGCACATGAGCATCTTTGCATGTTGAATATAGGCAAGGTTATTGTTATCCGTCCGAACAATGAAAGACTAATTCGGTCCTTCCATCCAGTGACGCCACTCCTCCAGGGCCAGTATGACTGCAAGCAGCTCTCTGTTGCCAACATCATAGTTTCGTTCTGCAGGTGAGTCTGCAAGGGTGGAGCTTATTATCCAGTCTTCCACTCATTGCCTGGGTATATGCAGACTAGATGGGTCCAACTTAGTAAAACAGAGTAGTGCCATGGAGAGGTGTGAACGCAGAGCTAATCAGGGGAGGGGATCATTATTTTTAAGTTATCTCGTTCAAACCCCGAAAGTCAATGCATAGTCTTAACTTGCCATATGTTCTGCCAAAGTGCTGGAAAATCTGGTTGCGAGACGTTGTAGAGCCAACTGCTGAGAAGAGGAGCACCAAGTTGGGGTTCAATAGCAGAATCATAGGGGCGGTGGGGTGGTAGGGACTGAGCATTACGTTTACTAAACACAGGAGCAAGGTGATGATAGTTCCCTGGAATCACGGAGAGATCAGGGGATTCAAGCTATGACACAGAAGGGGCAGTGGTTAATACATATTGCGGGCAGTTAGCATGACAGTGTAAACTCAAAGAGAGAATTTTCCCTGCATCCATGGATATAGCTAGGGAAATGAGTTGATCGAGCAACCTGGTGTGTGATTTTATGCATTATGATAAATCTGCACAGCTTCATGCCAGTGTCTGGAAGTCAATATTCATCTCCGTTATGGGTGCCCTGCAGGAAAGGGGGGAGGTGTTTGGCTTTACCTCATACGGGGTGATCAAATACCTTCTGCATCTCCTGAACAAAATTTTTATAAGCTGATCCAGACATTGCGTTGACCAGATAAGCATTACAGGACGGATCCATGGCATAGGACGAAGGCTGCTGCTTGAACCAAAAAGAACAGTTTCAAAAAAGCGGTACAAGACCAAAATCACTGTCATACTTCTCAGGAACTTGAACGAATGGGGGAGAGGAGCAGGGCTCAGAGGAGCTGGAAACTGGGGGAGCTGAGCTTGTGAGAGCAGTTACTTGATTAGTTAATTGAGTGATTTGATTGGCCGTGGCCTGATTGCTCTCGGAAAAGGCCTTGATTACATGAACATGATGTCCAAGGAGTTCACCATGATTGGAGATTGCTATTTTAACATGTTCGTTGGAATTTCTAGGATCAGGTGCTGTGTCTGCTGCATCAATCATATCCGCCAGATTGTACTGTTTCGCTGATAAATACATTATGAACCCAAAGTGCAGGACACAGACACTTGAGCAGGATTTTAAATAATGCTTTTAATTGGTTCTTTGTCGAAACAGGTACAGAATTTCAAATAACTGAAATGTTCTTAGTCCAATAGTCCAAAGGTTTCAGAGATAGAAAACAGAAATTGCATGGCACATCAAACAAAAATGCTTCCCATTGATCGAAAAATTCCATAAGAACTCATATTACAAAATTCATTAAACAAAAAATCTTCCACAGTTAAATAATCAAAAGTAGTTTCCCAAAAGCAAGAGAAGATACTTCTCATCCGAGTACAGAGTCCAGAGTTCACCAAAGCCTTCCCAGTTAACGACTCATCCAAGATTTACCCTACTGCTATTCCAATGTCAGCTGGGATCGGCTTCAGCACCCCAAAGGAAATACAATAGTGGCTTTAATTCCATCTAGATCGCATTCACTCATGGACAATGAACATTTATAGTCACCAATTCACCTATATTGCTTGTTTTTTGACTGTGTGAGGAAGCTGGAGTACACGGAGAGAGCCCTTGCCGAAGAGTGGAGAACATGTGGATTTAAACCTGGTACCTTCTTGCTGTGAGGTAGCAGAGCTACGCATTCATCAGAGCAGCAGCAGCAGCCGACCGTATACTGTAGAAATATGTCAGAAACACAAGAGTTGGTCTGAAGCCTGATTTGATTGCTGCAGCAATAATTACTCTATCAGACAGGCTGTTATGTGAAGTAGATGTGAGGAGGCAGACAGAGTCAGGGGGCTGAGCCCAAGCAGCATGACATCAGGCTAGAGGTTAAACACAATGAGTCCAGGACAGACCATGCTGATCTGTTGCTCATTATTGGACGTTTGAATATGAACACACCATACCACAGTGTAAGAGAGTCTCCAGCCAGCAGTCCAGCTGTCTGTGGGGGTTAATGGTAGAGCACAGAAGCTTTACTGGGAAATCAATTAGGAGTGGCTAATGGCAACAGATTTATTTTTTCTCTGATGGATTTAATACTTCTACACACATTTTAGGGACAGCTGTGAGGAGGGAGAGTGGGTGTTTTCACCAGGAGAGCTCTAATCTATGAACACATCAGTGACTTAAACAGATTAGCAGTTTTTACATCATGTGTGTCATGTGTTGTGTCATGCTCTTACTGTCAGTGTCTAGTCACCACAGAAAAGGGCTGAATCTGAATCTTTGAGTAGTAGTTACCACTTACTTGGTCAATTAGCAGACAAATGTGATGTGATACATAGATATGAGAAATAAAAACATCTGCCAAGCACAACAGTGCTTACGGTAAACATAATTATGATCAAATTCAATTAGATTGCTTGATTTAGGATAATTTCATGTGGATTCCTCCATTCATTCATGAGTTATTGTCAACATCTTAATCTACCATAAACTCAAACAAAGTCTCCCAGGATCTCTCAAATACTCTAGAACTTTTCGTCTGTCCTGATTTTCACGCATCATCCACTTCAGTGTTTCTGCTCAACTCAGAGCCACCGCGCAAAAGCAGCATAAATAAAATAATCCCAGCTGTCATGGTTTTGTACAGGTTCAAAGATGGTGTTAGGATGAACTTGAAAACGGCATTTTCTGGTTTATATTCCTTCATTGACACCAAAGCAAAACAGACTGAGTTTCAAGAGAGCAATGCACCACAAGGTGATGCAATACTTCAATTTTTATTTTATTTTAAATGCTGTGACACACATAACGTCACCAACATTTTTTATCATCTCTTTGATATGCCTTAACCCCCCTATAGGTGGATTTCATGTAAATCTGTCCGGTAGTTTTTCCTAAATCTTGCTAACAAACAACCAGTTACACAAGAAAAATGGACAAACACACTTATGTGAAAACATAACCTCCTTGGCAGACGTAATTAACTCACACACTAACTAACAACTTAGTTCATTCAGTAACTCACGACTATTTCTAACTATTTAATTAACTTACTTACCCACAACTAACCAGGTAACTAATTTGCTTAACTAGTTATCACATATAACCCCTCGAACTATTGAATAACCTGAATTATTTAAGTCTAAACTAGTTTAAAGTTGTTTTTGTTTGACATAATCTGATCTAATAAAATCCTGATTGGTTACAGTGTGTTTGGTCTCTCGGACTGAAAATCAGTCCCCATAAGTTAAATTGAATTGATGGTTTTTAAGCTGTCATGTGATGTGGAGTTTTTAACCCCATGCCAATGATTAAACAGGTTATGTTTTAAACTCCTCCCAGTGGAAATTTCCACCACAGACCATTCACTTAACAACAGCCATAATATAGGGCCATAATACCCACAAAATCTGATCCTGTGCCATGTTTCCATAAGTACGCTTAGTGATTACCTCTTTCTCATTGAGGAAAGAGGGACAAGGCTGTAAGGATCTAGTTTTAAGTCCATTATCTGTGGCCCGATTCCCACAGGATCCTCTGCTGGTCTGACCTGAGCTGCAGCCTCTCTTTTGCTACTAGCCCCAATCGTTGCTTCAAAATGCAAAAATAATTATTTTAAACAGGGTATTTTTCCGGCTTTAGGCTTGAAGGTTTTGTTTATCAACTTTTAAGTTGTACCTCCCTGAGTGGACCAAGCATTCACCGCTGTACATTGCCTCCCTTATTATTATTAAGATGAAATGCAGTACTCACAGTACGTTATTAAGGCATTAGAATTATTAAATGTACTGATACTTGAATTGAGTGACAAAAACAAGATAGAAATGTTAACTTCATTAGTTGGAAATAAAGTACTAAACTATTGCTATTTTGTAATGTAAAAATGTTATCTTAAACTGGTTAAAAAAAGCTATTTCAACTCACTTCATCAAATGTTACCTCTGGGAAATAATGACGGGGCTGTCCTTTATATTTTTGACAACAAATAAGAGATTAGTTGAAAAATAATGAAAGCGAACAGTGTGTGAGGATTTTTTTTATTTCTTGTGATGGCTGATGTATGGTCCAAAATACAATCATACTCAAATAATGTTAATATAAAACATAAAAAAAAATGTGAAAAACCAAATATCTGGCATTTTTTGTTGGCACTTCACTTCAACTTCACTGCGCAGTTCTTCATATGTCAAGTTCTGAGAATTAAAAGAGGACGATTTGGAAAGAAAACTGTTAAAAAAATTTATACTAGAATACATCATTGTCTTCAGTCACTTTGCATTTTAATCTGAATACATTTTTATCATGTCATTTAAAGACATTAAGATTGTCTTTGCATGTCACAGACAAAAAAAAATTTGCAATGTTTAAATAAGATGATTGAGAAAAAAAAAAAAGTTCCAACCATTGCTCCATTTCAAACTGAAGTCTGCTTTGAACTTTAATAACTAAAGTTCAAAAAAATTCATTAATTGGAAAATTCACAACAGTTATATCCGCGTGTGATATCAGTTTTTCACTTTGATTTTGGATGTGGTTTAGAATCCAGCCCTCAATGGGTTAATGGTTTTGCTTTCCTTTGATTATGCTTTTGTCATGTTATTCTCAATTTATTAACATAATTTATATTAATAAAGATTTTCAACTTGTATATTTCCTTCATTGAAATCCGAGGTGTGATTTGAGTGTTCCCGTAATTTTTTCTGAGCAGTGTATATTAGTTATAATACAATCCTTTGTAAGAGTTGGGCAGACTGCCCAACTCTTTCAAGCACTGGATTAGGGTACAAAAAAATTGTCTGTGGAGAAAGAAAGAGGCATGCTGCACCTGAGGGAGCTCCTTTGCTCTATGACATTAAAGCGCTTTGAGTGGTTGAGTAGAATATTCAACTATATAATTATCGTCCGTTTACCGAGTTCCATTTACCAAGATGTTACATAGGAGGTGATCGGTAAGATACTGTCCAAAGACTGGTTTTGCCGGATCTGAAATTGGTTCAGCCGTATCTACAGAGAAGGTGACAGTAAATGTGAGAATGATGGAGCATATATTATGACATCAAGGGCGACGGTGGCGACAGTTAGTAGAGCGGTCGTCCACTTATCAGAAGGTCGGTGGTTCGATCCTCGGCCATTGCAGTCCACATGCAGTCCACTTGTCGAATGTGTCCCAATGGCCGTTTAATTGATTTGTAAATGACGGCATGAATGGTTACCGCTCCTGATGAGCAGGTGGCGCCTTCCCTGTCATTACTGTATGAACATTTTTGTGAATGGGTTAATACTGGCTCACATTGTAAAGCGCTTTGAGTGTTCAAGCAGACTAGAAAATAAATATAATTACAGTCCATACCATTCCATTTAAATAATACTCTCACATCAAGTGTTCGTTTCACAGGCAGGAGGCGAGATGGAGTTCCATTCTGCAAATTTCAGTAAAAGATCTGAGTACTTTTGCCATGGCTCTCTTTCTGACTTTAGTCAAACCTAGTAAGCTATTTTACATTTTGTTGGGTAATTTGTTACTATTATTTGAATCACCCGCGCACACAAATACACATAATAAACCTGCTAGCTCCTCCTGTCTTTTCTCCCTTTCATACCTCTACTGCCTGTTTAATCCCCCCATGTAGTATTCATGTCAATCCCCCTCATGTGTCCAAGCTACATTCTTCTCTAAACCTTGTGGTTGGAGGAGGTTACAGCAATTTTTTTCGAATGACGGTAATGTCTCGAGATTATTTGCCACAATCTTGCATAGAGGCTGAGCTAATCCCATTTACACACACAGTAGATGTGTAATCCAACCAAAACCCACTCCCAGCTGTTCACAGAGAAGCCTCCTGTCCGACTATACCCAACCTAAGCGATGAGATACATTAATCAGTTTGATTTTCCACAAATATGTTCTCTCTTAATCAGTGACACCAACTTCAGTCATTGAAATACAGTAGATTTATAATGTAGATTATGGAGATTTTTTTAGGGGGGTCTGCATCTCTAAAGACACATGTTGTTATTTATTTATTTCATTTGGTTTACTTTGCCCAAATAAATACACAAAAATGTAAATGATGACTAGGATTACAAAAAAAAAGTTTTTAAAAAGCATTGGGCTTATTTGATGCCTCGCCCAATAATAACAATAAGAATAATAAAAAGAATAAGATTAAAAATATTTTACAAGTATATAGGCTTGTAATTAGTCTGGCCCTGGTTGAGGTACTACTGTTGGTTCATTGTGTAATTGTCTTTGGAAAGTCATTATATAACAAAAATAAATTTCATGCCTGCTGTATCCTAGTCATGTGATGCAAGAGTTTCGTTCTGCTGCTGAGGCACTCTCCTCAGCAGTGAAGAAGTGAAAGGAAGTTCTGTTGAGCAAAAAGGGAAGTCCTGTCGAGTAAACCAACACCGCTTTAAAAAAAAAAAAGTAATATGGTGCAATCCATAAATTCAACATTTAGAAACTAAAAATGACTGCATTTACAGAAATAAGGAGATTGAATCTTTTGTCCAGCTAAATAAGGCATTCTCAAGTTTGTAGCACAAGATTCATTGGTGCCATTTAATGTACCTATGGCCCCATATCAAAGTAAATCAAACCAATAAAGGCTACAGGCTGGTCGTCAGCAGAACAAATGTAGAATTATATAACTCCCTGTCCTCGGATATTAGCCTAATTCCTCTCATGTGGCTCCATACAGGCAGTTATGGAGCTAAACGGTTCTCACAAACAGACACATCAGCATGAAAGTGTGTGTTCAGACAAGACGGATAGGGTGGGGTAAGGAATGCGAGTTAAAGAACTGTGAAACTCACCTGTGTCTCACCCTACATCATATGATACACAATGTGTGAGACTGTTCATACACAGTCCACTTCCTCTCTTTCCCATGATTCAGCTCAGTGACCCTTAGCTCTTAAGATTCCAACTGATGTCAGGCCTCCGACAGGCATGTGGGCCTCAGAGGCAGCTCAGTTTGGTGTTTTAGACTAAATATTCCAGGTCCAAGTCTTACGAAATCATGGGGTGTGATGACTATCTAAGGTTTCATAAGAACGTCTCAAAGCAAGAGTTGATAAGTCCATCCTCTTTGATTGCCTGTAGGAAAGATTGGTGTCACGTTGCAGTCTGTAAAACCCTAGAAGTCAGGTGATAAAAAATACCCTCTCAAGAAATCAGAAATAAAATTCAATACTTTAGCTAATTCATTTGTCAATCAACAAATCAATAAAAAAATCAATAAAAAGACAAAAATAATCCAGCAATTATATTACAGTTCATTCATCTTATCACACTTTTTAAATCAAATGCCTATATTCATTTAACAAGGGCGTTAAATATGAGAGTGAGATGTTTAATTGATCAGTCTTCATTACGCATTCCTGATTATTTTCATATGTGTATCGTAAACTGAACTGTCAGATCTTCAAACAAAAATAACATAAAAAGGCAACAAAAGGCTGACAAACCACAAAATAAAAGCTTTAACAAAACAGTATTTACCCCCTGTGAACTTGAATTGTAAAAATTATCATACTGTATTAATAACTAGGCCTATGCTGTTGTCCCTGAAAGGGCAAAGGTATATCCCCGGAAAGTACTCAATCCTCAAAATTGTGCAAGCAATCCCCCTGACTGAACTTGAACTCAAATTGAATGTGAAGTTATGTCGACAGCATTTTTTGGGGAAAAGATTCCTCCTAGTGAGTAAAATATGAACTACTTGGGTAAAGTATGATATTTACAAAGATAGATCTCCTTGACTTGATTCATATGTAAAAAATAGGATTAAATTAAGGATAAGGATGTTGAATTTGAAATGTCTAAAAAATCATGTTTGAAATATGAAAAGCTCCCCCTAGTGAGGAAAATTTGAACTCTTAAAGTTAACAACCACAAGATAGATTTCCTCGAGTTGATGTGCACTAATTTTGGCTGACAAATTTTGGTCAAAAATCTTTTGGAGATAAAAACTGTACCTAGTGTCAGGAATATGCAACCGACCTTTCCCAAAATCAACCTGGTCTCTCCTTGAACAAAGATCTATAGCAAATAAAGTTTGAAAATGATACATGAAATAGTGTTTTGAGTTATGTCTGGAAAACAGTGCTTCTCTTAAAAAGGCTTGCCCTTGTGTGTAAAATATGACATATTAAAGTAAAACATGATGCATACAAGATAGATCCCCTCGAGTTTATTCATATGCACCAACTGTGGACTAAATCGGATCAACAGTCAAGAAGTTGTAGCCCGAAAACATTTGGAAATAAAGTTCCCCCTAGTGTCGGAAATCTATAACCGACCTTTCCCAAAATCAAGTTCTTCTCAGCACTAAGATCTGTGAGGGTATAAAGTATGAAAAAAGTCCATTAAATTTTTTTGTGAGCTCTGCCCAGGAAACAGTGTTTTCCATAAATAAAATACACCACAAATGGACTAAATAGAACCAATTATCAGGACGTTATGTCTCAAAAAAGTTATTTGTCATAAAAAGCCTCCTCTAGTGAGTAAAATATAAACTATTAGAGTAAATCACAATATATACTAGACAAATCTCTTAAAATCAATTTATATGCACCAAATCTGGACAAAATCGGACCAATGGTTGAGAAATTATGGCCTGACAATTTTGGAGATTATGCTCCTCCTAATGACAGAATTATACAACTGAACTTTTCGGAAAACAAACCAGTTCTTGCTCGCACTACGGCATATGTGGGTACAACATTTTAAAATGATCCATGATATCGTTTTTGGGTTATCACGTTAACAGGAAGGATTGGTTGCAGATGCAGCGGCGGCAATGACGATTCACTAATATCCCCAACTTTTTGGGGATACAATGATGAGGAGAAAGCCACTGCTAAGCCTGAAGAACATTAGGCCAGGTGTAGGGTAAACCCTAAATGCCTGAGACTTTGTATACCACATTATTGCTTCACTTTCACATACTTTATTAGTGTGCTGAAACATGTATGGTTAGGGTTGGGCTTAGGAATCACACCGATGTGACCTTCGATCCAAAGGTTTAAATAAGAGGGTTAAGGCTTGTCTGAATAAATCCACAACACACCTTGAGGACTCTCAGAGCTAAATGGACGTGGCAGTGGAATGTTGTGGAGATGTTTTGCTGCTTGAGGACCAGAACAGCTTGCCATAATTGAAGGAAATTTAGGATCTGTTCCTGACTAGAAAATTCTGAAGGGGAATGTCAGGCCATCAGTCTTTGAGTTGAAACTCAAGCACAACTTCTTGATGATTGCTACATTCAGTTGAAATATGTGTGGATGTAACCTCTTTTCCTGTGCAAAAAAACATTCCAGAATTACTGTATTGTGAAACCGTGGTTACATTTTCAGGCAGTGCCTGATATTTTATATTATGCTTCCGTCTGATGCCCCGGGAGGGAAATAAAAATGTTTACCAGGAGATAATCCGTCGTAAAAAACGTTGCCCTTCAAACTTTATAGTCTATGTCTTCCTCAGTGTATACTCAAGTTATACTATGTTACACAAGTACAGTTATAAATTGTAAACAGTACTCAGTGGATGTTTCATTCCATTGCAAGGGGGTAGTATAAGTCATTTCAGACGAAAACATTAAGTGTGAAATTAAGAAATACTGAACTCTACAAACATGTCCAAGAAGAACCGTTAGGAGCCGTGACAGACCAAAGCTGTCGAGCAGCCGTCTGAACTTTTTAACTCTTAAACATGGCGTAGGAACCTCTGCTGTCAGAAACTCACATCTGAAAATTGCACCTTTACTCTTTTGCTCAGTCTGCACTACTGCAGTCACTTTTATTCTCGCATTTATATGTGTTGGTATTTATATGTGCATGCGTGTAAGCAAGCATGTTTAAATGCATACATGTATAGCTGTACATGTGTGTTTGTACATGAGCCTAAACATTATTATATCATTGTACCTTCCTCAATTGAATTTTTTTTTCACCTTTTTATTTAATGCTTACATTGTTTGTGACTCCATGCTTTGCACCAAGATACAAGGTGAAAAGGTAAGTGTGAACTATGTACAAGGTCTACACTTATATGTTTGATTATAAACGACTTCCCTTTTTATGGAGCAATGAATGAAGTAATTAAAGAGGAGGAAGACCACTGTGAAAGTGACCGACCATCAGTGAATCTGGGTTTGAATCATGATAAAGCGCTTGATGAGGAGGAGTTTCTGCTTTTAACGTTGGATTATGTGATATATATATATATAAATATATATATCAGGTGCGGGCTGTGGGTTTTCCACTTTGGCATTCAGCGCTATTTTCAAGGAGAGATTTTCACCATGCAGGTAACAGATGCAAGATGCTCTTTCATTAAGATCTAAGGCCGTACGCAATAAACTGAAAAATTCTGTGTAGCATCAGGCGTGAAGTCAGAGACATCTGCTTCCTGCCCGGCTGCAAGAGGACACATCGGTGTCTATTCCTTGTCTATATAAAAACAGAGAAGCAGTGTTGGGATGCAGAGGGATCCAGTATATTTATAACCTCCCCTTGGGTAGTGGTTATGTTTTCAAACACCTTTGTTTGTCTGTCTGTCTGTGAACAAGTAAATATAAATACTAATGGCCGGATTTGCATAACATTTTACCCAGAGGAAGGTTTTATATCATATCCTACAGATGATTTTGCAGCATTTAAAATAAATTAAAATAATAAGCCTTTTGGTGCTGTGATGTCACTATTTAGGGAGGAACTCTCTTGAAACTGTATCCATTATTGGTGCCTTTGTACCTTTGATGACCCTTAGAAGGTGGACTAGGCGCTCAGTGGGATGAACAGAGATGCTGATGTGGAAGGCGCAATAGACTACCAGCTACAGAGTATTTGAGAGATACTCTGACTTTGTTGGAGTTGTCGGTAGATTTAGAGTTTGGCAATGAATACATTTATGGATAAATCTGCAACAATTTTTCCTAATCCTTGGTACTGTTGTGCCTTGTTCTTTAAATGTTTTCTACTGGTGAGGGACATGAAATGATGCAACAATGACTGCTTAAGATTATGCTTCAATCAAAAGCTTGGAATGTAGAGCAGAGAATAAAACGCATGAAGAGAAGGAGAGAGGAAGAGACAATGTAAGTTCAGAGGTAATTTTTGGCCCTTGGTGGAGGTCTGGTAGACCGGAAGTACCAATCCGGGAGCACTAAGAGCCTGCCACCTAAGAAGCGGTGTTTGATTTATTTAGTCTTGTTATTCAGTGCATTTTATTTGGTTTATATTTCATATTTAGATACATTGGATCTGATTTTTTTAATGACTATGTTAACAATCAAACTGTGTTATATTTCTTTCCTGTAGTTTGTTTGTGTCTAAGTGTTTTGGTTTGGCTCCCTTGAGTATTTGGTCTGATCAACAACTTCACTTCTTTGTCAGGTCAGTTGTTCTTTGTGAGTTCTGTTTGTTCAGTTTGTATGCTAAATTTTGTTGTTTGCAAAACATGGGACTAATTCTGTTAATTATACCTCTACTGTCTGTTCTGTTCTTTTTTTATTTAACTATTTGTTTGTTGGATTCATTTATTATAAATGTATTTTCTCACACACCTGCCTTGTTTCATACACTTATAATTATGTAAATGGTAAATGGATAAATTGTCTGTACTTATACAGTGCTTTCCTAGTCTGCTTGACTACTTCAAGTGCTGTTTCACGAATCAGCATCCTCTCATTCACACAAACCTTCATACAGTGATTATAGAGGCTGCCATGCAAGGTGCCATATGCTCATCAGGAGCAGTAACCATTCACGCCATCATTAACACACCAATAGAACAGCCATGAAAGCAACTTGGGGTTCAGAATCTTGCTCAAGGACACTTTGACATGTAGGCCGCAGTGGCCACATGTCGAACCATCTACCTTCAGATAAGTGGACAACCGCTCTACCAACTGAGCCACCGTCGCCCCTATTTACCGTAACACAATACTGAAATACAAATATTTTGATTTAATTATAAAAAGAACAATCAAAACAATGAGGCATATCAACTGAACATAACATGACATTCCTTGCTGCTGCTTTGGTCTTTGTCTGTGTAGAATTTCCCAACAAAGATGACAGATGTTAAAGAAGATGTATTATTGTCAATGTTACTTGTAAAATACTTTATGTATTTTAAAAACAGCATAGCACATTATAAACGCTGTGTTTTTTATAAATACTTAAGGTATGCTCATTACATTGTACAGCAGTATCGTATGCAGCTAGGCGATGATATTTACAGTCGACAGTTGTTGCGTCAAAGAGGTGACACAATGCTATATTTAAAAGGCATTGACGGCTATTAATTACCGTAAATTAGAGGGCAGGAATGCACGGTTGATTCAACAAGACATTTGTTAATGAAAGAATGGTTAACACAAATTTGACGTCAAAAAAAAAATTTGTTCTGGGTTTATTGACGGTCACATTGTCAGCATTGTGTAGTGACATGAATTAAATGTAGAGAGATTAAGATCCATTCCGCATCCTGGTCTATGTAAAAAAAAAAAAAATACCATAGTCTTTCTGCATGTCTATATGTCTATTATTAACAACTTGTCAAAGATGCATTTTTATAAAAACATGCACGCACGCACTGCAGTGACCTACTTCCACCTGTGTCTATAAAACAATCCAAGATGAAAGCTGCTCCCTCAGGGTGGAAGGCAGGCGATGGAAAATTCCTATTTCAGTGGCCAAACAAACAGCATGATGCCTAAAAGACCCCTGCACATATTTAACATTGACGAGAAGAATTATTGGCTTATCTGGGAATCCCTGCTATTTGTGAATACATCTGCATTTGTCTGCATAAAGAAAATGTTGCTCTGCTAGAAGGAATGTTGTTTGAATGATAATAGAAATACATGTGTTATCTTTAAGATAGTTCCCACTTCCTCCTAGCTGAAATTACCCTGTGTATCAAACAGCAGGAGTCAAACGTGAAGACGTTTCATAACACTGTTTGCACGATCGATCCATGATTATCCTTCTCTTATCTTCACACATAGCTGTTCCCACAAATTTGACATTATCCTTGTTCATCCATGACATTTTGGGTGAATCTTCCAATGATCCACACGTCAACCGATTAGCAAACAAGCTGAATGTCATTCCCAAGCTTGTAACCTCCTTACATCACGCCTGTTTACAGTACTTCAGTAAAGCAATATAACAGCTTCACAAATATAGTAAACAGTTGATTAAAATTTTTTACCCTGATTTTGAAGTAAAGTAAAGTACATATTTAACACCAACTTTATATCAATTACAACTATTCACTAACAAATAAGACACAAAAACAAAAATGCAGTATAATTATGAAAATTTTACAGCGATAAGAATAAAACCACACAACTATATAAAATGCTGTAAAACCTGATGAGAATTTATTAGATTTTTACAAAATTTTTACAATATAGTAGAATTATTGCTTTTGGGAGAAATATTTGGAATGAGACGGAGCTTCAACCTAGAGCAACTGTAAAGATGAACAACAGCAGGAAGGACGGATCTGCAGTATTGTCCCTCCATGCACTTTGGTTGCTGCAACCTGTCACTGAAGAAGCTGCTCAGTGGGGTCAGAGTGTCCTGCTTGGCGTGTGACATTATTTACAATAGAGACAACAGATTAGCTGTAATTCTCCTGTCACAGAGCAGATCCACAGGTTTCATTCGGGAAACCCAGAAAAGAGCTGGCCTTCTCGACGTTTAGTTTAGTTAGTCTTTTCCTGTCTGCTATTGAGATGCTGCTGCCCCAGCAGACAACACCAGTGAAGAAGGCTGATGCCACTACTGAGCCACAGAAAGCCCAAAAGAGAGTTTCCTGCTCTCTGAAGGACCTGAGTCTCCACAGCAGATGAAGTCTACTTTGAACTTTTCTGTAAAAGAATCAGGGTTGTCCAGTCTAGTTTATTTTTCAGCTGAAAACCCAGATACTTATTGAATTTTCCCTCTGGATGAATAAAGTATTGATCTATCTGTCTGTCTAAGAGTCCACAATCTCAATGTCCATTACCTGGATGTTTTACTGGTGTGGGCGGGGTGTATCTGCTCCTGCGTCAGTCCACTACCAGGTCTTTGGTTTTCCTAATCCTTTTCTGTACATTTGAAATGGGAGTGATGTGTATTGAATGTGGTTTATTGGACTTGGTTGCATTTTTGAATGAATGTGTTATAGATAATTTAATTTAGATATCTTCAAAATAATCTCACATACCCTTCCAGTACCCCAAAGTTAACCCCATTTGAGAAGCACAGCTTTAGTATTTACTGAGTAACTAGAATAACCTTATAAGGGAATATTCTTGACTTCCTGCTAAAAGTTCTGTTCTTAGTGAAAACAAAATAAATATTAATATTTTCAGCCGAGGGTTAGGGTTAGAGAAGCACAGCTTTAGTATTTACTGCAGAGCACAGTGCAGTTACTGAGTAACTAGAATAACCTTATAAGGGAATATTCTTGACTTACTGCTAAAAGTTCTAGTCTTAATGAAAAGATATTAATATTTTCAGCTGATATGTGCTATAAATGTAATTTGTGTAAGATTCTAGTTTTTAGTTGAGCACATGCCTTCTGCTTTCTCACTGTTTGTCACCGATGTCATGTTTGTGGACCCTTTTATTATGTCCTAACTTTCAATATATAGGTAATGTGTTTCTCGAATGTTTATAACATATTTAGTCTTGCTGATCTTACAGGAAACCGTAAGGAAAAAGCAAGAGGTGAGGCAGCCAGTACCTCTTCCTCACTGAACGGGTTAATGCTTCTTCTGCTGCTGCTCTTCTTCTACGCAGAGACAAAATCAGAGTCGGGTTCACTACTGTAGTCTTTTTTTTAATGTTTTGCTCTGACTGCAAAAATGGAAGATTCTGTATTCAAGCCAATCCAGGACAATAGATTAATTATTTAATTTTAAAAATTAACCTATAATTCTGTCTATATGTCTATATATAATCTCTCCAGTAAATGGTAAAATGGACTGTATTTATATAGCGCTTTTATAGTCTGCTCGACCACTCACAGCGCTTTTACAACACGAGTCAGTATTCACCCAAACATTCATACAGTGATGATAGAGGCTGCAGTGCAAGGTACCACATGCTCCTCAGGAGCGGTAACCATTCACGTCATCATTCACACACCAATGGAACAGCCATGCAAGCAACTTGGGGTTCAGTATCTTGCTCAAGGACACTTCGACTTAACACGAAGGAGCAGTAGCTACACTCTAAGCTTTCTTCGGATCTCAAAGCTGCTCATATTATATCTAAGGGTGAGCCCAGCTTCAGTCAAACGATCAAATTTTATTTATATACCGCCAATTCACAACAACAGTTGTCTCAAGGTCCTTTCCAGAAAGAGCAGGTCTGGACCAAACTCTTTATATAATTATCTTACAGAGACCCAATAAATTCCTCCGTGAGCAAGCACTTCAAGACAGAGGCAAGAAAAAACTGCCCTTTAACGAGCAGAAACCTCGAGATAATCCGAGACTCAGGGTGGATGGCCTACTGCCATGACCGGTTGGGTTTGAAAAGAGAGAGAGTGAGAGAGAGAGAGAGAGAAGCAATAATATCAGCTATGCTAATCCACTTTCTTCCGCTTCTCCAGGGTCGGGCTGCGGCGGCAGTAGGGATTCCAGGTCGATAATAACAATAATAATAATATAACATTTAGCAATAGCTTATGGGGAAATTCATTCATTATCTACTGCTAATCCTGTTCAGGGTCACGGGGGCCCGAGCCTATCCTAGCTAACATCGGGCAAGAGGCGGGGTACATCCTGGACAAGTTGCCAGTTCATCGTAGGGCAGACACATAGAGACATACAACCACGCACGCTCACACCTATGGGCAATTTTATTGTCACCAATATCACATGTTTTTGAACTGTGGGAGGAAGCCAGCGTTCTTAGAGAGAACCCACACAGACACAGGGCTCTAACCATTGCGCCACCTTATGGGGAAATACTATACAATAATAATAATAATAATAATAATAATTGTAATCATCATCATGATCATCTTGTAATGAATGGACATCGAGCAGGTCCACAGCACCAGATGCAGTCACCAATCTTGTGACTTTGCAGGTTGGGAAAGCACCAACATCCAGGGAAGAAGTCAAGTTAGTAACATGAAAAAAAGGAAGGTTTTAAGCCTACTTTTAAATGTAGAAAGGGTTTCTGCCCCCCGAACGGAAGTTGGGAGATGGTTCCACAGGAGAGGAGCCTGATAGCTGAACACTATGGATCCTAATCTACTTCTGGAGATGCTAGGGACTACAAGGAACCCTGCATGCTAGGAGCGCAGTGTTCTGGTTGGACAATATGGAACTATGAGCTCCTTCAGATACCCAGATACCCAGATGCCCTTAACGGTCAGACACCAATGTTTCTGTATGTAATGTATGTATGTATATAGACTGTCAAATTTAAAGCTTTGCCTTATAGGTCAGCTCTTTTTACACCACAACAGAATGATACAATATCTGCATTTCTGCTAATGTTGAACTACAATGGCCTGTCTGCCTCACAATTTAATTTCGCATCACTCAAGAACAAGACCCGATCATACACAAACTCCTTACCTATTTATATCAGCATCTGAATTTCCCATCATCCAGCCTGGTCTTTGTGAAGCAGCATAAAGATAGTTACATTTAAGTGGTTTCAAATAGCAGTGCTGTGCATTATGCTTATGTTTCCATTCCAACCGTGACTGCAGTTTAGGATCGTAAGTAGCACTATACTGATTGATGAGATTGCACTGCGTCAGCAGGATAAGAGCTGGGTTATGTAACAAGGGTAGGAGACTGTACCTAACAAAGAGTGGCAGAGCTGGAGTTGCCTAAGGACTCAATTGCACCCTCTTCATAATATGTAATGTGCTCTCAATCCTCCATTTCACCGAGCCTTACCCCAACCCCCACAAAATTTACCTTTCTTACTCATGCCCCATCTCATCGCAGTGGAGCATTTTCATCTTTATTTATTTATGTCTGACAACAATGCAGACTCAAAATTCTCATCAGTCATGGAAAATCATCAGCATGAAAAATCATCATTGTCATTTCAAAGCCCAAAGAAAAAGGTCCATCCACAGTTCAACTATCAATGCTGGCAGACGAAGCAGGTTTAATATTAAGCATGCAGTAAAAAAGCAGTCCTCATCTCAAAGAAGATAGCTAAAGACTTGCTTCACATAAACTTTGATGAAGATGAAGGTCTTTAATTTTGATAAAGTTTGCTACCATTAGTCTGCCACGCCACATGAAAACATTTAAGAAGGGGCTTCATATGTATGTATGTGTATTTGTATATGTATGTGTGTATGTATGTATATGTGTATATGTATATATGTGCATGCATATATATGTATGCATATATATATGTGTGTGTGTGTGTGTGTATATATATATGTATATATATACATATGCATATATATATATGTATATATATATATGTATTTATTTATATGTACTTTGGATAGCTAGTGCTTAAGGCAGAAGGAGAAATTAAAAATATTTTCATTTAGATGTAATGCTTTTATATGTGATTTCCAATATGTTTTTGGAACCTTTTTTAATCTCATTTCCTAGTTCATTGGAAATATGTATACTACGAACCATTAGCTGTAAACTAGTGGTTGGATAATTACTTTTGCAATATATGTGGTTTTGGGACATGGCTAGCTAAATAGCTAAACAGACATGTGTACCACGCTGTGAAAAGTATATTAATGTGCGTCAGATTCTCATCTGTAGGATATTCAGGACAGAGACTCTTGCTGTTATGAGATCAGATCTATGGTCCCTATATATCACAGCATCTCCCTTATATGGCATGACTTCAATGTGTCCCTCAGAGGACCTGCAACATCATTAACCCAGATTGGGACTGCATAGACTTAGAGAAAAAGCTTGACTCTTATGCAACCGTATTATCTGAGTGGGGCAGCATCACCCACGGTCCGCGGAGTCAGGGAGGAATTAAATGAATAAGAAGAATAAAGTAAAATTCACTGGAGGATATTCGTAAGTAAAAGTCAAAGCATCTACTGAATGCAGCTCTTCGGGCGAACTGACTGCAGAATCTGCGGTCAGCCGTCCATAAGCTCTTCTGAGAATCTAAGATAAAGAGTTTCCTTTTATCACAAGGACGTGAGTTCCTCTGTTGCACTGGTTTTTGGTTTATGTAAGAGAAAGACTAGCGATCAAGCCAGAAGATGTCTACACTCAGATAAAGAGAAGTGAAATGAAATAATCAGCATAATAACTGAGTTCCTGAGGTGGTGCATAGCTACTGGCACAGAGGCCCTCGTAGGTTGCACAACTCAAGTATGTCTATATCATGTTGCTGAAGATGATGTCAGTAACTCAGTCGGAGATGCTGAACTACATTTATTTGGTAGACATGAAAAATTAATGTTAGTAAAGTAAGGTTAGTTTTCGTATTATTATTAAAAATAAACATTGATAGAATACAAAAAATTGTTTGTATCTTCTTTTTCTTTCCTTACATTCCTTTAAGGGAAGGCCAAATGAAAGGCGGATCAGGTGTTTCAATCTCGCCCTGTCCTCTGCATAATGCTCTGTTGTGCATGTTTCTCTACGAACTGTCTGAAAGAGATTCAATGAGGGTGGCATTAGGGCCTGAAGTCCTCTAGCTCAGCCTTTCTCAACCTGGGGGTCCCGACCCCCACTGGGGTCGCGAGATGATTTCAAGGGGTCTCCGGATTATTGTGGAAAAAATTTAAAGTTAGATAATAAATATTAAATTACATGATTTTAACAAGGGATTGGCTTTAGCTTTTTTTTCTGTTTCATATTTGTCCAGAATTCATTTCATCAACTGAGTTTGTATGAGTTGAACTGTGCACGCATGAGATTCTGTTCAGCCACACACAGCAGAAAAAAAGGAAACAGACTCACATTTTGGCACTGATAATTCTTTAGCTAGAGGCTGCAGCAGGTTCCCTAGCTGTCGTTTGGATAAAAAAAATCGAACGATGGCTTCATAGAAAAATTGTTCCAGCCCAAGTCTTGGGTCAGCAGGAACTGTCTCAAGGTGAGTCACCTGAAAGCCTGACAGCAGCACCACCACCTGATAGCTCAAGGCTCCGAGACCGGTACCAGCAGATCTTCGATCTATCCAGTGTCAGTGACAGAAGAGGACACGGAACGCTATTAAAAGTTACGAAATCAAACAAAATGTCATGAAAAAACAAATAATTATTGAGATGTATGTACATTTATTCATCATATCATTCAGAAATATTGCTTGAAATCTTGAGTGGAAGCTCGTCAACAGAGGCAAAGCTTCTGAAGTTCTCTTGTATCCAAAACATTTTCTCTCTCACACTTGTTGACTATCGCTTCACTTAGTTGTTGTTTTTTCCGGTATCTTTCCATTTCAGCAATCAGAGGAGTGTGAAATTAGAGCCAGAGTTTTATTTACAACCACTAAAGGGAGAAGAACAAGAAATCAAAGTGAATTTCCTCAGTTGGTCTTTCAGTCTATATGCTCCGCTTTTGCTTTCAGCACCCAGCGGACAGCGCTGTGTCCATCCACACTGGGATGGTGGAGGGAAGGGAGAGCAGGGGAGGGCTGTTGTGATGGGGGGTCTCGAACACCAGCGAAAGTTATCTTGGGGGTCGCGACTCAAAAAGGTTGAGAACCACTGCTCTAGCGGGACCTGTGTTCACAGTCCAGCACCATACAGCTCGATAAGCTTTTACCGGAGAACACCAGAATTGTCAGGTTGGTACCCCTTTATCTTCACAGATTAGAGCAGATTCATGTTAATAATAATAATAACAATAATAATAATACATTTAATTTATAATGCACTTTACATTTGGATCAAATCTCAAAGTGCTACAAAGCAAAAGCAGATAAAAGCATCAATAAAAAAATAAAATAATAACTATATAAAAGCCTGACCAAAAAGCAGCAATGTTAATTAAGGTTATAGGTTCTGCTAAAAAGG
>VRLP01002946.1:0-55000 GCA_009660295.1 Lophius piscatorius
ACACACACACACACACACACACACACACACACACACACACACACACACACACACACACACACACACACACACACACACACACACACACACACACACACACACAGACACGTGAGCGGGTGGTCTCCACACAGACGCTGGTTGAAATGTTACAAGAGTCACTGATGTGGGCTGAGGCTGGAGGAACACATAAGGAATAACTAAATATTTAAAACAGGAAATCAGACTTTCATTTCATTTTTTTCCTCCTTTTGGACCCCTCCCTGGGGTATGAGGAGCAGAAAACAACAAATCAAAACAGGAAGCAGCCAGTGCACAGGGCAAACAATGACACTATTAGTATGCACAGTCACAGAAGTCACTTGGAGATCAACAAATGCTCAAAACTCTCTGAATAAATTTGGAACTTTTCCTCTCCGGCGCACATTAACGTCAGACGCTATAATATCTTCTAATCAAAACCTTCCTGTCTTCAGTAGAGAAAGAACGTAAAACCTAGAGCAGACCGGCTGTGACAGAGTCCTCTATTATTGTGAAAGGTTAAACAAGAAGCATAGAAAGAAAAAATATTCAGTCGGTGTCTATAATCGTATCATATGTTGAGTTTGTGTTTTGCATTTTTGCTAAAGGATCCTAAAGTTTAAAAAAAAAACACAAAGTTCTGGTGAACTGAAAACAACATGGGTGAAACAAAAACGTTGCATGAACTGCTTGTAACGGATCAGGACAGATTCGCCGGTGACTCATCTCGTGTGAATAAAACACGATTCACGCTTCACGTCACGGAATAATAGAACTTTTAGGATCTCCAGAAGTGGAGCAGCGCGTCACAAATCATCTCGTCCCCGACCGCGATTAGCATGGAAACTGCATCTGCAGCTCTGCACGCGTCTGTCCTACCTGGAACTTTGTGGAAGTTTTCAGATGTAGTGAGTGGGAGGAAATCGGAGGGGGGAGGGGAATGAAGGTGAGGAGTTGGGGGAGGAGGAGGCACGCCACTGGCACGCATGTCGACGCGCTCTGATGCACTCAGGCAGCAGTGGCATCGGTTCACCCATGGGAGAAACAGACACAGCCTCGGACAGTGACGAAGAGGAAGTTGAAGAATCAACCGACTGAGGTGGGGTGGGGTAGGGGGGGATATTACTCCCAACAACTGAAGGGATTTACGCTCATCTGGAGACGAGGGCTTCAGATGACTTCACATTTGACTTACTGTTAAACGGATGATGTTTGAGGTTCAAAGAACTCGGGTTTACATCATCGCTCGTATAAATTCTGTTCCGTTCTGAAGAGCTAAAACTTAATGGACTCAATAACTCATCCGGTGAAGAACTTGGGGAACTATTTTGATGATACAATCATCATTTTTCAGTGTAAGTGGATGAAAAAAAGCGTTTTGAACGTGGGCTAAACTGAGAAGATTAAAGACCAAGAACCAGAGAGAATATTTGGTGTTTTTGACTGAAACACCACTAAAAATATGAATCAAAATCAAACCGGCTGATAATTACACTGTTTTTTGTTGATTGGCCGACTCTTTCAGCTCTTGGTCTAATAAAAGGAGCCGTTTCATTCCCGCCGAGACGCTAAAACTCAGATATAAAATGGACGTGATCACTGCAGCATTCCCTTGAGGCACTTGTTCTCTTTATGCAGCAGAGGATGATCACTTCTGCTCGGCGGAGAGAAAGCCCCCAGTGTTTGGCCGGCAGCCCGTGGAAAAGCCAAAGCAATGATCCTCTTAGAGCGCGTTATATCATCCAGCACGGAGAATAAAAATAATCCTCTAAATCAGATATCGGAGAGAACTCTGGACCCAGATGAGGCCCGGCCCTCGGGAAGTCAAAAAATGGCCGGCTTTTCTCTTTATCCGACTAGTGATGATTAATAACTGCTTCTATAGTGGTGTGATTTCTGAAGAACCTACACCGACTGCTGCTTGGAGAGTCCGTCAGCGACAGACTTCTTTACCCATAAAAACACATACTACCCTGCGATGCGTTCTGAAGATAAAGCCGGAGGGGAGTGGATTCTCAGGAGGAGGATAAAAAGCAGGACTTGAGTGGTCTTGTGTTACAGGTTTCTTTAAAAACCACACGCATTCCCATCTTCTGCTGCCCTATAGTCTCCGGTTCACCCTTGAGGATGTATTAGTTACGATTCCATGAGTGCAACACTGTCCTATTGTGAAATCTGGGACAGACGGACGGAGAGAGAAAGGATGCGGCCCCAGAGGCGGCTCTTATCCGAACCCTTCACGTCTCTGAGCTCAGACCCCTTCCTGAAGTCGGAGCTCAACGTGCTGAGCAGAGGCTTCACCTGACAGACAAGTATTAGCAGCAGATAAAAGGTTAAACAACACCAGAACGCCAGGACCAGCCTAGTATAACAATGCTACGTGCGTAGACATCCACACGCACCGATGAGGGCGCGTCACGGAGGGGCGAGTTAGAGAACAGTGAACCTTGCCGATACTTGCAGTCTTTACTTGTACAGTTGAAAATAGACCCTCCCATTCTGACTGGAGGTTTTTCTGGATTTGAAAGCCACCAAGAACTCATGAGATTTATAAAAACTCACCATATGTACCATTTCTAGTGCGTACACTAGTATGTGTGTTTATGTACATAAGAATCAATGAAAACAGCGAATAAAAAAGTTAATTTGACATGTTTCTTTTTAATATAATTCACATAATCCTAATCGAGTCTCACCCCATTCTCATTGTGCTTCTCTCCGGCGTTTCCACTGCTTCGACTGGACTGATCCTGAGACTGCTGACTCCCTGTGAGGCAGAAAGAGTCGCTGTCAGAAACACAGACAGACAGAAAACATTCTCACGCACACACACACTTTCACAAACACACCCACACACACACACACACACCACTACAGCTTCAAAGGGAAAGTTTGAACAGTCGCTGACATGAATACTGGTTATACTGGCAAACACAGGTATTCAAAACTTCCAAACTCAAAGATGATGGGAAACGATTTAAAACTGGTCTGGAGAAGAGATCAAAGTTCTTTTACACTATTAAAAAACTAAATTGAATATATGATGTAAAAATTCCAATTTTTACACGTCACAATGTTAACCTCGTGTCTGGTTGTTTACATGTAAACAGATTTAAATGAAAATCCACCAGAACTGTGAGTGACTGATCTTAAGCACAGCTGGTTTGACTGACAGATAATTATTATGTTCATGACTTTTACTGCAAACACAAATCCAAAGAAATAATCTTAGATGTTAGAATTACAAAAAATTCCCTCATTACATTGTTTTAAACTATCGATACGAAAATAAATGTGCATTTGTTCTATTATGACACAAACTGGACCCGACTTCAAAAAGCCGATACTTGCTGAGGTGTGTCCATCTTTGGGGTTGAGCTGCATGGTTAGAAGGTAAGATACACTGTGCATGTGTTTGAAGGCATAACAAAGGCAAGAAAGCATGCGACACCTGCACCTAAAAGACATAAATACCTGGGTGTGGGAGAGAGAGAGAGAGAGAGACAGAGAGAGAGACAGAGAGAGAGAGAGAGAGAGAGATCGACTGACACCAGCCTCCACAGCTGAGTCACCCGGCAGAACAGATCTCACAAACTCTAAAACCCCATTCATCAGGAGGACAGGAGACGACAGAACAAACTTTCAGACGGACAGGAATGCGACCACACGCACCTTGATCGCTGCTCTCAGTTGGCGAATCTTCGTGCCGGAGGTAGAACTTCACTTCCTGTTTCCGAGGCCCCCATTTCTGCAGATGCTCGTACATCATGTGTTCGAAGGGGATCGCTCGCTCTAACGAGAGAGAAGTTAAGGCAGGGGGGGGATTACATTAGGTGATTTATCTCATAAAGCCAACTGAACCAATTTTGTTTTATAGCCACATGCAGAATTTTTTGGGTGGAAGCTTATTACACCGTTGCACCACTCAATTATCGTCCCGTTAAATATGACGCTACAGCAGCTGGTTAGCTTAGGTCAGCATAAAGACAGGAAACAACGGAAACGTCTAGTTTGGGACCGTACTCTAAGAAATAGGTGCAACATTATAATATGATTCCACAGGGGGTTATTAAAGCCCAATGTTTGAGTGGTGGTCCCGATGTTTCCAATCTTCTTTCCAAAAAAAAGAACTAATAATAATAAAGTAGGGAACATCCTCCAATCAAAACATGTGACCAGAGCCACCATGTACTCTGTCACCCTTTTATGTCTTGGTAGCAGTGAGGATTTCAGAACTCAACCCAGTGCTGATGCAAAGAGAGGGCGAGAGACAGAGACAAAAGAGACAAAAGACTTTTTGGAGGTTTGGGGGGCAGACAGATGCTTTGTCAGGCTCTAGCCAAACAGGATTGCATAACGGGGGTTAATAAAGCCCTTGACTGGGATGTTGTTTTCAACAGGGGGAGCGGCCCCCTCTGCAGAAAACGCTGATAACACCGGGTATGTCAGCGAGACTGTGGTGAGGAGAGCAGAACGTTTGGACCGGGTGGAATCTGCACTGACAGTGCAGCAGATTGTAGAAGCACATGACCCTTCCCCTACCCTCAAAAACCTGGGCTTCATACGACTCACTGCTGTCCCATAACAGAGGCTGGTACTGGAAATGTTTGTCTCCTAAAAGGTGTTTTCCTCTCTTTGAGAGTTTGACACTCTTTCCTGACTTCTTCACTGATTTTCTTTGTCTCTCGTTTCATTCAATTCCGATTTTTTTTTCATTAAAGTTTTAAATAATGAGTCGTAATGAGTCGTGTATTTTAGGTGCTTTTATTCTGAAGGATAATAGTGGAAGTAAGGTTGGCCGGCATTGTGTATGTGTTCGGACCTGCTGGAATTAATGTATGCTCCTTCCTCCTCGCGGTGGTTCCTTAAACCAATTCGCTGACACCTACTTGTTCTGGCTCTGATCAGAGTTAGACGTTTCTTTATTACAAGCACAGCAATACTATATCTTACCGTTGCCTCGCCACACCTCAGCCAGGTGACAGCCGCTCTCCCCAGGCTCCTTGCAGAACTCCACCACATCCCGGCAGGTTGTCTCAGGGGTGATGGGCACCTCCGTCACGGCCTGCTCCCCATCACTGAGGTACACCGTCAATATCATCTGGAAAAGGAATAGAGACAGCCAGGAAACTGTGAAGGAGGAGATGAGGCACTGATGGTCACATCGACAGGGAGTAAAATATAAAAATCATGAGAGAAAAATATGAATAACTGTGGCAGAATAAATAAATCATTCGGTGTGAACAATGGAGTTATTTGAAACAAAATGTGCCTGTCAAAGGTTGGGATAATGTTTCTTATTCATGGAACAAGGAGAAGGTGTCCCAGCCTTTCAGTGATGCTGTAAATTAAAGAGGAAGCAGAAAGATTGGCCCACATCTAGTGGAGAACAGAGCCCTGCTGTTCACCAGGAGGGAGTGCTGCTCCAAGCCTCTAGCAGACTCATGTCTGTGCCTGCCACACGTCTGTTGACTTTGATTAGGGTCGGTCATTGTGTTTGAGATACTTGGAAACTAGGAAAATACGAGCCTCCACAAGCCTTTGACTGCGCTCGGATAAAAGGAACATGAGTGATCACACAAGCCTTCCTGAAAAATAACTTTAAGGACATGCTGAGTCAGTGAAACTGCATGTCTATCTTCATCATATCCTCCTCCGTGGGACTTGAAGAATTGCTAAATGTAACAGCATGGCGGAGGAAAGAGATGAGTTGAAGATCAAAACAAACGTAAATGAAATTGCATCTTCAAGCAATCCCCAGAGAGCGATTACATGTCCAAACATCCTCAGACAAACAGGATGGTGAAGAGGCGGCGGTGTGAACGACTCGGCCAACAGCAACGACTACATAGTTTATCCATGGTGGAATAGTTGTGATAGAAGTGATTTAAATGGAGATCTGGCGAAAGTTCAATTAGAAAGACTATCCTCTGGTGCACTAGGCTCATACATCTACGTTACCCTCATCTTTCACACATGCTTGGTCTCAACTGACTGCTTCACGGCCTGGAACATTAATTGATATCAGCTGAAACCCAATCAGGTAACCTCATCCACCCAAATGTAAAGTGCGTTATAAATAAAATGTATTATTACTATTATCCAATCACTGTCCCACCTGCTTGTTTAGCCCCTCGCCATCAGCTGCTGTCTTTAAATATGTCTCCATCTACATCCACCTACTTCTTGTTTTCAGCTGGTTTGTACGCCTCCTCATCTCCACATAGTCCCAACAGATCCATCAGCCTCATCATTCATCTGCTTCAGCAGAGTCATCAGCCACCACCACCAGTATCCACACTCAAAAGGGGGGGTTATTCCAGGCTGCTGCTCAGGGCAGAAACCCTTCGATCACAATCTCCCTGAAGAGTGTATTCGCCAAAGACTTTCCTATAGATTCATTACCACCAGGGATGGGAATCCAGAGCCGGTTCAAGCTGAGAACTGGTTCCGACTAGTTTCAGCGATATAATTTGCCTTTATGGTTAACAATTCCCTTATCGATGCCTTCCACTTAGTTCCGGGTGCCTTAAAAAAACAACGATGTCACCCACTCGCCAGTAGGCTTGGTTAAACTATAGGAGATGATTTGTAATCATATCTAAATATTATTAAATGTCAACCGGCCTACAACTGTCGATCGATAAGAGAAACGATGATGACAATCTTATCCATTCCCATCCTTAATTATCGCACGTCTGCTGTTGTAATAAATCATTCATCTTTTCGACATCTTGCCTTCTCTGATTGAACCGTTGTATAGTCAAAATAAGGAGCCATGACCTTCACTCACGCTAAGATAAATTGCAAATGGGCATCTTTAATGCACTTAAGAATATAATTAATGTAATTTACTAGAAAAGCTTTGAATAATAATTAGAAAACACGTTGTTTATAGAGCAGAAACAAATCGCTGTATGATCTAGAGGGTATTATCTCTTTGGAACACAGAGTACTGCATTAATCTAATGTTGAGTGGAACAAGCTACTGGAGCTTCTTCCTGTTCCAAAACATTGGAGCGTAATGGACGTGGTTATCTTTTTTTACGCACACACAGTGAGTGTCAAATGTTATCACCAAAGGAAGAAACGTGGGAACAAGTTGGTACCAAGATGGTACAAGTTGATAAAAATAAAAATAAAAAGGTTTTCTGGAGGACATTGCGATGAGGGTATTCCAAAAACACAGAAAAAAATAGATATCTATTTTGAATCAAGTTCAAAAAGTGGGTAAAACAACAAATATTCACATTTTTTTAACGAATCACTTTGTGGTTAAACATGAATGGATCCAATGATGACATTAATCCACACTGCGGTTCAACCGGGCCAAAACACAGCACAATAGAAGCAGTGAATAGTTTAGTCTAAAGTCACTTAAAACACGAATGATGGCTGAAAGTTGTTCAACAAACTGACTTGTTGATGGATATTCAGTATCTGCGTTGTTTGGACCAGCCACATGAACTTCCCTTCTTTTCTCTCATAATCCAGTTTTCGTTCGATTCCGAGAGGAAGCCAACGATAAATACGAACCTTCTGAGTATTCAGCTGTACAGCACAACTGAAGTTGCAGATTTTTAGCATCTCTGTGGCTAAAAATCACACTGGGGGGGGATTGAGGTGTGCCTTCCTGTTTCGTTTGTCCAGCCACCACAGAAAAACAGGACTGAGAACGTGTCACCGGCAGAGCCAGGAGCTGGGAGGGATACGGGTCTGTCCTGAACACCAATCTGGGACTATGAGGCGTCAGACAGAATCACCTGTGAACAAGTGAAATAAAGCACCGCAGCCTTCTAAAGTCAACATGGCGCCACAGTCCCAGTCCCCGTGGAACCACAGAGGATCAGGCTTGGCAGAAATTCTCCCTCGCCTGTCCTTATATACATGTTTTTTTAGGGTGTTTTGGGTCAGTACATAACGTCTATATTGATTGAGCGAAGAACTAAATATGTAGGTGTCACACTAGCAGATATTTGATTGGAGTCTGCAGGTTAACGTTTTGCACTGAATGCACTGGCAGCCCTAACCTGATGTTTTACCTGCACCAGCGTATCATTTAGGTGAACCCAATAGCACATTTTAAGTGTCGGTTGTAAACAGAAATTAAGGTGCGGCCACATGTTTTCTTTTTCAAACCAAAGCAAACGCAACAAGAAACAGCGAGAGAGAAAAAAAACAGGAAAAAGTCAGAGTTGTTCATGACAAACACAAATAAATATCAAATTATAATGGAGCTCCTTAAAAAAAACTGATTTTATTAAAGAACCCAATCATCTGGTTTATAAGTATATAAGAAACAACATAGACTGGATTCTCTACCAACAGAGATGACTCGTATGCACGGTCTTGGTGATACACCAATCCACCCTCACATTAAAGCTACCTGCCACATGTTGGGTAAGTCCCGCCCCCAAAACACCCAACAAGACCTACAGTTCTGAAGATGTTCTGACCCAGTGGACAAACTATCACAATTTGGCCGTTGTCAAAGTTGCTCTAATCCTGACACTTGCCCAAAACCCTAGGAAAAAATTTCTAGGAAAAAATGGCTAATTGATGCCTAATATATGCTAACAGTGTAACAAGACAAATAATGCAACTTCACCTGTCAGTGGTTGTTGGGTTTTCTTTCACTGATCAGTGTACACCTGACTGAATCTTCACTGTGTGGAAGGATCGACACTTTGGGTGGTCTGCAGACACAACATGATAGTGTCCATGCTTTGCTTGGAAACCCAATATTTCTAGTGGCTTCACCGCGGCATGACGCCTAGCTGCTGTTGGTGAGACCGTTAGAAACGAAGCACGCAGCCAGATGGAACAGAGGGGGAAACTCATATTGTGTGTCGCTGAATATCAATAAATTGAAAAAAAAACCCAACAGATCTTTGTTTCATGGTTACGATTTCAAGATTTCCTCTCACTTGCATGCAATGGGGCAGAAGCAGAAGTAGTCAAGTACACACAAACACACAACGCATGTGCGAGATATAAGAATCTAGTATAACGTAGAGAACCCATCCCTGCCATCTGGGGTTCAGGGTCCTCCTCAAGGGGCCCACGACATGCAGACTGACTTGGCTGGGATCAGACTGCCAACCTTCGGGTTGAGGGACAAGCACTCAACATACAAACATGTTTTTGGCAGCATGACTCTGACACATCATTTACTAAATCATCTATCTGGACCAAAATCCACACTTCTATAAAAACCCTACAATCTCAAACCTCCACCAAGGCACAACAGTACCCAAGGTTTAGGAAAACCAGATGTCTCGATTGATGTCCGAGTTACTGCCAGCCTCTAAATCTACCGACAACTCCGACAAACTCTCTGAGTAATTCTCAGTAGTCTGTAGCCGCTCGTGTCCTGGACCTTCCACTTCAGCGTCTCAGTTCAGCCCACTGAGCACCAAGCTCCACCCCAAAGAAAGATCAAAAGAAGCAAAGGATCAAAGGCAGCAATAGCCACATTGTGATTTAACTTCTCCCAAAAACTTATACCTCAGGGTAAAATTTCATGCAAATCTGTCCTGTAGTTCTTCTGGAATCCTGCTCACAAACAAACAGATAAATGCACGGGTCTGAAAACCTTGGTGGAGGTAACCCCTAACTAGGACCATATCTGAACTATAATACGGTTTACAGACAAGTGCCTATTAAAGTTACCTGCTGCAATTCGTGTTCTGCACATGTGCTTAATTCTGCAGTGCCTCAAATGCAAAGTGCATTTACAATTTAAATTTCAACTACCGATGCATAACTGTACATGTAGAGTCACGGCCCACATAGTGATAAAGTAATTCTGATCGTATGCTGCCGTCATATAACATCTCCATCGAGCCACGGAGCAGTCTTTAGATTATTAATAAACCTGAGTCATCCTTTGTAATGATGAATCTGTGTGTGATTCATTGACATTTCTGCAGCAGCCTCCATGAAACAATGCATCTTCACGCAGCTTATTATCAGGCTAAAAGCTCACACTTCAGCAACTTAGAGGGAAAAATGGAAGCTGACAAGAGTACTGTGAGCTGAGGTACTTATTTTCACAAATCCAGCAATACATCCATCATGTTACTTTCTGGTGGAGACACCAGTGTTTGTGCAGACCAGTGATGGAAGTAAATTGTGGGAAATAATGTGCAACAGCATTGAAAGAAAGAATTCCACTGGGCAACAAAGAGGAAAAAGCTGCTGTGAGAACATTATAGACTAGTTTCGCTTTAATTTTCAGCTAATCCCGCAGGATATATGAGCGCTACCTTCATAATAGGATACAACATAGTATCGGAAACAAACAGTAAACACAAAACGACCCGGAGAGGCCAACAATATCAGCCTGAATACAGATAAGACTGATGTCACCATTTAAATTTGTTTTAGTGAGAATATTGTTAATCCTTATTCACGTCTGCGTTTTGCGACAGGTCCATCATATTCTACACCACACCAGCCCATAATGTGAATTCAGGTTCTCACAAACCTGAATTCACATGAATATCCTCCAGAGCAAGCACAAAAAAAAAACATTTAATAAAATCGGAATATGCAAAAAACGATTTAAACTGACCACCAAAACTCCTGAATAGTCTTAAAAACATATACCCTCACATAAACAGAAACTACAAAATCATGTAAAAGTCTGAGAGATAGCATAAACAAACAAAAACAATCAGTGATTCAGCTGACGGACCACTGGAGGAATACCAACCGCTCTCACTAGGCTGCGTCTACCCATGGTCTTGGCTCTTTTGACCCCCATGCGTTTCCTCCTGATTTCCTTCTTTGGCGGCCGATGGTGCTCCTTCGCCCAAATGGGGTTTTCCTTTGAGAGGCTGACGAGACCGCGCAAGACTATAGTCACAAACCTCTTCATCATAGCACTGCTGCGTTTGCAGGCATGAGAGTTAATCGTCATGCCATCCCGAAGAAAATCTCTAAAACGGACAGCGATGCGTGCGTTGCAAAAGTGCTGCAGAGGAGACTTGGGAGGAAAAAACACTTGCTGTGTGTGTTATTCAGGGAGGGAGGGGGAAGAGAGAGAGAGAGAGAGAGGGAGAGACAGACAGTATATATATGAGAGAGAGAGAGAGAGAGAGAGAGAGAGAGAGGGAGAGGGAGAGGGAGAGAGAGAGAGAGACAGACAGACAGTATATATATATGAGAGAGAGAGAGAGAGAGAGAGAGAGAGAGAGAGCGAGGGCGAGAGAGAGGGTGAGGAGGATGCAGACTAGTCATATTATCAGAAATTGAAGTTGTGCCAGTAGTTGCAACATCTGAAAACTCCGTACTAATGACAATAGTGTGAGTGGGAAGTGGTTTTATCATGTACAAACAAGTAAGAGATCTTCTTTATACTTTACGCCAATCAGCCATAGCAATGTAACCACTGACAGTTAGAGGTGCACTAATCGCAATTTTCTGACCACCTGATACCAATTTTGGTCGATTCCTATTTTTTTCTTTAAAGTTTTAAAATCATAATGAATAATGGATTCTAAGTGCTCTCATTTTGAAGGATTACAGTGGAAGTAAGGCTAGTGGGCATTGTGTATGTATTCTGAACTGTTGAGTGCCTACCAAAGTGGCCTAAGGAAGGAGAATTGGTGACTTGGTGAGTTGCAAAGACTAAGTCCGTGTTGTCGGGACCCACTGCAGAGCTGGTCTAGTAACTGCAATAAAGTTGATGACAAATCTGATAGAGACGTGTCAGAACACACAGAGAATCACAGAGATGGGCTCGGCGGCAAACAGGGGACTTAAAAACAATGTTAAGCAGGTGGTTTTAATGTTATGGCTGATAATCGTTGCGTGTTGGCTGTGCATGACTGGGGCGGCTGTAGCTCAGTGGTTAGAGCAGCGGTGAAGATCTGAAGGTAGCTAGTTCAAGTCTACATGTCGTAGGGTTCCTGATCAAGACCTTGATAGCACAGCGTTAAAAGAGTTGCCCAGAATACTTTGCAGAGAAATAATTTCACTATGTTGTTCTGTGTATGACTGTATGTGATTAATAAAGGCTGAATTTAATTAAAAACAGAAAGCATCTCTCATTATGCTACAATGCTCCTCATCTGAAGATGGACATTTGTCATTTAACCTCACGCCTGATCTCCTGCAGAGACTCAAACAGTCCTTCTCTCACAAATCCTCCTAATCATCTACCTACAAAGGGGCTCCTGCAAAAATTCTGTTTTTTCAACAACAACAACATAAAAAAAAGACCTTACACAGATTACAAAGATTTAAGATATTGCCATGAAACAAGAATAAACCACCTTTTCTCCAAAATACACTGGAAAGTGAAAAGACTTCTAATCTAACATAAACTCAAATAAAATCAGTGTTTGTTTGGTTCTGGTGTGAAATAAAGTGTAAAAATGGATCAGACATGGTGTCCAAAAACAAGAAGAAGAAAGAAGATCCTGTCATTATACATGCAAAATGAGCAAGATGTACACAAGACCCCTAAATGAAATCTTGAAAGAGAAGTCATGTTCTGTTCTGAATCTGGACAACCTAAGCTCTAACCACATGGCTTTGCTACGACAGAGTAATCTAATCTAGAATGTGCCTCATGGACATCAAGCATACACTCTGCTGAGATTTCGTGTTTTATCAGGAAACATATTTACTTTTCCATGTAGAGAAAAATATGACTCTGTGCAGGGGTGTGATGATGTTAAAGGTCACCACATGATGGAAGCGGCTGTTTCAAAAAAAAAAAAAGGATTAGTCACAGAGACTGAAGGCGGACTGATGTGCATTAGAGGAAGGCATGAGGAAAGTTTAATTAATAATGTAGACTTCTTCAACCAACCCGTGTAAAGGATTGGAGAGACTTAAGCCGGCGGTTGCTGTTGAATAAATCAACAACTACCTCCTCAAACGTTCAGTGGCTGAGAGGAAAAGGTCCGACAGAGATGCTAATATTCAGTAAACCTCTGGGCTTTTCTAACTCTAGTTTCTGTCTGTCATATATATATATATATATATATATATATAATATAAAATAAGATGCAGTCTTTACATTTCCTGTAAATCACGCTCTTCCCAGATTCTCTATGTGAGAGATTGACGCCACTTGACAATCTAGTCAGCTCAAAAAAGTTCCCCTTAACAACAGAGCATTAGTCGACGCCGCCACACAGACCTAGATCTGCCACAGTCTCATTGGCTGCTCCAGTCACATGAGATCTTTGTGCAAGGCTCCCTCTCTGCTTGACTGGCTCTTTGACTCTGATAGCATGTAGGTGCCACAGGCTAGAAGCGTCCACGGAGGCCACCATCGCAGTCGATCCAAACACGGCGTTACTCCCCTGTTCCCGTCTACTCCTGAACGCTTACACGCCTCCCCGAAGCTTTTTTTAATAAACAAACAACATGTTGACGCGATGCCGTATTCTCAATCGATACACAATCGCGTCATAAGATAACAGGCCTTGATTATGACACCTCACTGCACTTAACGTAATCTTTTCCTGCATCCGAGATCATCATACCCACCCTGAAGGTCAAAAACGTCTGTAATCACCCACAATCCACTGCTGCATTCTCAGCACTAAAGATAAAAACAAAGGAGGCCCCACAAAGCATGACTCCATTATGGCGTTGCCATTCAGGTATTCTATTCTTTTGACAACACAGAGCTTCTTGAACTACAATACAACATAACAGATGCAAAGGTTCTACAAAAGAAAACAGACTGTGTTACATTCCGCAGGGAAATTCTTACGGGCCCATATTGCACAGTTGTGCTAAAATGGACGATGTTTGTAACCGTGTGAGAAAAACATATTTTATTCCTTGTGATGAAAGCCAATGAGACTTCAAACACACCAGCATAACTCTTCATCGAACCGAAGCATCTATGTTTCACTTTCAATACTTCAGACATTGCAAGTCAAGCCAGGTTTTATTTGAAAAAAAGTCAAATCAAGGCACTTTCCAAAAATAATAGGTATAAACAGTACTGTTTATTCTACAAAGAGCCAAGAATCCACAGCAGCAGGGAAATAAACAGCCTTATAACAGGCAGAAACGTTGAGCAGATCCTGACCCAACACGGACGGAACCGCTGCCATGTTGCAATCATCCACGTGGAAAATGTGTATCCAGTAACAACTCAGTGGCTACAAGAAAACTGCCGGGCGCCACTTCAGCTCAATGGAATTGGAACAGGGAAGTGGAGAAATATCAAACGTGTTCAGAGACTCGACAAATGTTCCTTACTTTTATTTTATACATTTATGCGTTGATCTGACATAACATTAATAATAATAATAAAGTAATGTGGGTTCCCGCTTTTGATCCTGAAACAAACCTTGAATGGAATCTGTGCTCACACACCTTTCTGTCAGATTCAGCATTAGCTTTTTCAGGAATGTGTGCTACAGCAGCTCTTCTGTGGGATCAGACAACGCGGTCCGGCTCCACGTGCATCAATGAGCCTTTGACTCTGTCTACAGTTCACCAGCTTCTATTCTCTAGACCAGGAAAACCCTCTAATACCTGCAGTAGTGGAGATCTTCTTACCCCGGGGTCTAACCATCACAATCTGGCCCTTGTCAAAGTCACTCAGGTCCAGGTCTCTCTCACTTTTCCTATTTCCAACACTTCAACTCCTATACTAACAAATCAACCCTGTGTTTATAATATATATCGCACCCGCTGACAGATGCCGCTGTAATTTGATATTCAAAGTTTTTCTGACTTCACCTGTTGGTGGTGAGAATATTATGGCAGATTAGGACATTTTAGGCTGAGAAGTCACGTGGACATCTCTCAAAAGGCACGAAACATGAATGATTCCTCATTAAACACAGCTTTGATGTTGTGAATAATTGCTCAGTCAATTCTTTGAAATTCATAGGACTGATCTAGACAAATAAATGAGAGAGTAAATTGATGTTTTAAAGGTAGAAGGGGAGCGGTTGTGTTGACTTACCGGCATCATACTGGCAGGTCAGGATCAGGAAGCATCGGCAAACTGACTTCTAGTAAAGACCCACTTCACTAGTTACTCCAACGTGACAACCAATTGGGCCTCAGTCCTCTCTGTGAACAACAGCGAAATGGTTTCCGTGTTTTAAAACTGACCACTGTGAGATGATGGAGTCACGGAATAACACACAGTGATTTCAGGCGAGGCGTTAGTTTAAATGTCCAGGTGTGGCTCCGTGCAGCTGATGGATTAGCCAGTCAGTTAGCTTTGAACCCAGCGGTGGCACGAGTCAAAACAGTCGACATAAAATGACTTATTATTCCCTAAAAGGCGACATATTAGTTGTACTCACCAATGTCAGAGAGAATTCATTGTTAAATGTCGTATTTCGTGGCTACGTTACTATTAATAGGCACGTAGCTAACCGCTGCAGCTGTCAGCCAGTCAGCTACCGAAAGCTGTTAGCTGCGTTAGCTGGTCTCAGAAGCGACCGGAGGACGGGCTGCTGTTCGGGCGATCTGTCCGGTCTCGTCGGTCATTTAGTCGGCATTGGCCGCACGTCGGCCCGAGTTATCGACGGAGTGTGTTGAAAGCAAACATTAATCCGTAAACGTCCATTCAGAATGAGAAAACTGTTGGTTAACAACCGTAATGATTCATCGTTAGCAGTTAGCGATGCTAGTTAAGGAAAATACAGATAGCTGGAATCCAGTTGTTGACGGTAGGAGGGGCGGGTGCAGAGGCGGTGACGTCAGGCCGGTGTAAAAGCCCATGAATCATGTCACTGGCCAGGATGTCTGTCTATCAACCCCTGTAATTAATCCTTATAATCCCTACAACATCTGGAATGCGTTCCAACACGTTTCTTTAATTACACGAATGGCATTATTTTTTGTTTAAATATTGAAATGAATCCAAGATTTTAAGTTGTTTTTTTTGTCATGTGCATAGATGGAAATCTGGTTTCCCAATTGATAGAAATAACTAACAATAAGGACAATGAAATAAAAACAAGATAAAACAACACACATTGACATATATTCAATATTCAAGTACACAGTGTTGGTACTTAAATACAGACATACAGTGTCACACAGCGGCATTGTACACAAAGTTTCTGTTTAGAAAATTTAATTGAAATGAGCCAGTTTTCACAGGCAAGCCTTCTTAATAATAATAATAATAATAATACATTTAATTTATAATGCACTTTAGCCAGGGACTTCAGTTTATTATCAAAACAGGAACAAATACAAATACACAAACAACATAAATAGATGAAACAATCATTTCAAAATCAGAGTTTTCATTTTCAAATGATGAAACAAATCAGACAAATAACGTGTCCCAGTTGAAATGTCCGTTTCGCCCTTTTTCTCCATTTCATCCACTGCAATGTCATATAATATACATTATATACCTGGAATATATATTAATGAGTGTTTTTTGTTCTTTTAAAACACATGTATGACAGGGACAATCAACCCGGTGACTCTTCCTATTACAGTCACTTTATTTCTAGGTATTTACCCAGTTAATATATAGTTAAAATAATGTATTATCAAGTAATTACCACTGGTAATAAATATGTATATACGAAGTAACCATTGGGATATAAACTACTAAGGAAATACTAAGTACTTACCTGTTAATACTGTGTATGAAAATTAAAGATTAGTAATGTATTATTCCCTTTCCCACCATAGGTTCTAATATATTAAAAGTAAAACAAGACAGTTTAAGCAGAAAGTGAGCAGAAACTGTGCTGTAAAAATAAGTTTTGTTTGTTTCAAACGTATTATCATGTTCGTACTATGTCCTTCTTATCTATCCAATAATTATTATTAATACCACATAATTACTGCATAAATATCCAGCAATTCAACTACTGGTTAAATATTTATTACCAGCGGCAATGACCCAATAATGTATTATAATTTACCACATGCTTATCAGATAAATAAATAGTAATTCAGCTATAATGTCTCTGTATTCATATAATTATTACCGCTGATAATGAGACAATAATACACAATTATTACCATATATTTAAGCATAATACCTAGTAATTCAGCTGTTAGTTTTTCTGTATTTACATGTTTATTACCACCAATAATGACCCAATAATACATAATTATTACCAGGTATTTATTTGATTTATTTAATCAGGGACTGTAAAAGGAGTGTTTGAAAAGAAAAAGAATATAGCACCCCTGTATAGAACACAGATATTAAATTAAACTTTATTCGATCCGTTTCATCGACACGAACCAAGAAGTTATTAAATGTATTATCATTATATCATTAAGTTAAACTTCACGTGATCAAAGACAGAAAATTATTATTATTATTTTTTTTTTTTTTTTTGTGTTTTCTAACTGTGTAAAAGATATCTCAGAATGTTTGGTTAAATAAGACAAACCCGAAACATTAGGACCCTTCCTCATTAATGGTTCCGATTATACAACATGACATTTGATGGCGCTGCATTTCTGGAATGATGGAAAAGTTAACGACAACAATATAAAAGAAGGTTTTCGAAATCGTCAGACTCTTCAGGTCGCTTCATTTGACTCTTCCACAAGTCTTCAAAAGGGAAAGAACTTTGTCTGCCTGCAAGAGGAGAAGAAGGAGCAACGACGTCACGATATCCTCTAGACACACAAATACAAACGTAGATAACAGACAAACAGGAGAAAAATATGGAACATTTCTGCTTTTGACAGATTTAAGACAGAAAAAAAAGGAATAATAACTATAATGTATTTAAAAGGTTGAAATTTGATGAAAATGAATAAATAAAATGACTTGTTATCTCAATTTTTAACAATTCATACATTTAAATTCATAAATAAATAATCAGATTTTTACAAAAGCTTTCCCAAAAAATGTTTTTATTCGCAAATGTTATTGGTAAATAGTTTTTGTTTGTTTTGTTTTTTTGCCACATTTAACCAAAAAAAAAGTCCCTTTTTTTTAAAATCACATTTAAAGTGTCATGCTTTTATTTTGATACTAAATGTGCATTTAAGCTAAATATTTAGTTTTACCCTAAAAATTGAAGTTGCACATTTAGATTTAGATAAAAAATATTCAGATTTAACAGTTACATTTATATTTAATAGTTATATTTAATATTTAGACATTTTACTAAACACACATTTCCTCAGGAGATAATCGTGAATAAACTCATAAATATTGCAGTAATATTGCAACTTCTTCTTAAAAGAATTTTAAAAAAAGTGATAAAAAAATTACTTAAAATTTTGACAGTTTTTTAAACGTTTGCATATTTTACTTTTTCAATATAACACATATTATTTATGTATAATACTACATTATAGAGATCGTGACCGAACAGAAACAACTGACGCATTTAAAAAAGGACTTAAAACTTTCCGATAACTTTTAATTAACATTGCTGCTTTTTTGGTCATGTTTGTATATAGTTATTATTATTATATTTCTTATTGATGCTTTTACCTGCTTTTACCTTGTAGCACTTTGAGATTTGATCCAAATGAAAAGTGCGTTATAAATGAAATGTATTATTATTATTATTATTATTAAACTGGAAGGGGCCAAGGATGGAGCCATGTGGGACAGCATCTTTTCAATGACCCGCCAAAACCAAAAAAAAAAGTCGAATAGTTTTCCAAAAATAACGGTTGCTTAATCTAATCATAATTGTGTTTTCCATGAAATACAAACTTTCATCATTAAATGATTTTATACGTCTGATTGTCTTTGTCGCTGTTTAAAAACATTCTTGACCGAATCATTTGTCATTTTATGGAAAAATATAGATCTTGAATGAATAACTGGTGCAAAGAAATAAAAACATGCAAAGAAATGTTTTTTTTCTGTTGCTTTTTTTTTCCTTCTCTTGATGCGCTGATAACTTTATACAAACGTTTCCGTCGTCTGACATCACTCACCGAGATGAACCAATGAGACTGCGGCCCGTAGCGGAGCAGCGACCAGGAGCTCATGGTGCCGGCTGGAGCCAGAGCGTGAAGATGGAGGTGTGGAACCGAGGAGAAGGGAGGAATGTGAAACCCCAACCTGCACAGATTATATGAAAATATCACTAAGGGGGCTTTTAAAGACATAAACAGAGTTAAAAAAATAATCTGGTGATTTCATATCAGAACTTTTACTACCTGATGTCGTTCATGTCACTGACTTTATTCTTCTCCAGAACGTTCCTCCCCATTTCCACCATCCGCTCAACTGCACAGGAAACAATGGCATCAATATGGCGCCGTCACACAGCAGGAGAAGTTCATGAACGCCGCGGAAACCCCGGCGAGTTAAAATACTGCAGGATGGTTTATAAGACCGCCCCAAACGTTCTGGATATTCAGTGGGTTAGTTCAGAAACTGACGGATTCAGTTTTTTTTTTTTTCATTTATAGCATCATGCTTTTATTTTGATACTAAATTTCGCATTTTAGCTAAATGTTTAGCTTTGGGCTAAACTTTCAAGTTCAACTTTTAGATTTAGATAAAATATTCAGATTTAACATTTACATTTAAATGTTTTTTATTTAACGTTTACATTTAGACAAAACGTTTTACATTTTATTGAATTCAAAAAAAGTTGTAAAAAATAATTAAATCTATAAAAAGTATTCAGATTTAATGTTTACATTTAGATCTAATATTTTTGACATTTTATATAATGCATATTTAGTCGGAACATAAATATGATTTAAGATCATAAATATTGCAACTTCTTTAAAAAAAAAAAAAAGTTGTAAAAAATAATTAAATCTATACAAAATATTCAGATTTAACATTTACATCAATATTTATATCTAATAGTTACATTTCATTTTCTATATTCAGATTTAACATATAGATTGAATATTTTGACATTTAATTTAACGCTTATTTCCTCGGCAGATAAATGTGATTTAAGTAAAAAAAATTTAAAAAAAGTTAGTTTGAGGCTGTTTTTTAAATGTTTGCAGAATTGACTTTTTCAGTATCACACATTTTATATATATGACATGAATGACTTTTCTGACAGCTGAGAAGCAGGAAAATCAAGTCAAGCAATTCCCACGACTAGAAAGCACAGAGAGCAAATACCTGTCAAGACGTTCAGCAGTAAAACCGTATTAATTCCTCCGTCGTGACAAACTAACACTAACGTTTGGAATTTTAGAAATGAAAAAAATCTACAAAAATATGCTTTTCCATGTGACCAGCCCGCGTGGGGCGCCATTTAGATAAAAGTAGCACAGGCAGATTTTGGCATCATTTTTGACACATTTAGCTCCTAATGTTAAATCTAAATCTTAAATGTTACTAGACTTTTACTAACTACGTACTTTAAGTGCATTTTGCTGATAAAAAGCTTACATACTTTAACTAACTAAGTAATACTGGCCTTTTACTTATGATAGATTATTCAGATATTTGACTTGAATTAAATATTTTGAATATTTTTTTCCCCACCAACGACTGTCACTATCACTAAATGAAGGCGGTCATTTCCTGTATCTCCTTCTGACCTTTGACCCACACTCGCGGCTTGCCTACAACATGTGAAACAGATCTGGACCACCTAAAGGAACGTGGTCCCTCTGGAGACTTTTGCAGTTGCTGATGTGAACCCTGGTAACAACGAGGTAGTGATGTGTGGCGCCGGGCTTGACGTCACGAAAACAAAACACGTGATCATCCTGTAAACAGAGAGGGGAGGGAAGAGGAGTCAGGAATGCCCAGTTGATCGTCTCCGATCCGAACCAGCAGGAGGAACTTACACTGACGAGGATCTCGGTGTCAGTCTGGTTGTTCGCTATCAGGCAGAAAGGACAGTCCTCTCGCTCAGAAGTGTCCATTAATCTCGACAGAGCTGTGTCTCTGCTGAACGACGAGCTCCAGCATAAATCATTCTGGGCGTGTCTGCGGTCACCGTCAGGACGACCAGCCGATGACGGAGCTCCTCGAGCGGAAACAATGCCGCTGTAAAACACTTTTGTACGATTTCTTTCCCTCTCGTGTTACTTTTATGGTGTTTTTTCTGTTGAATGGTACTGGAAAAGCTTTTTGTTTGTTTAAAAAACAACAAAGGAAACGAAGACTTCTACATTTAAACGCGCGTAAAACCGCAACTTTTTATCTGTCAAACTAGACAATTTTATTTTAAATACGTGTCCACTTCCGCTTAATCCTTCACAATAAGAGCTTTCCCGGAAGGCAAATTCAATTCATATTTCAATATGTTTTTAAGGAATATGGTTAAAACCATGCTTTCATACTTGTGTTAGAGATAACAGGTAAACAGCCGAAGGTAACAATAAAATCCATATTATGGACAGACTGACTTCCTCTGAGTTATTAGCAAATGTGCCGGATTGGTAGTAAGCTCAGGTTTAAAAGGTCAAAGCTTTTGCTCCTTATTTCATGGTTCATATGCCTATGCGGAGCAAAACCTTTTGTTTGAATCTCTCAGACATTGTGACACCCCATTGCTTAAAAAAAATCATATCAAAATCTTCACCTAGTTACGGAGGAGGATTAGTGCCACTGATGGCTACGTAAAAAAGTTATTTGGAATTCAGACTTTCTTCTCAGATTTCTGATGTTAAACTCAAGAGTTCTGACTTTAATTACCACAATTCTGACTTTTATCTCAGAATTCTGACTTTAATTCTTAAGTCTAAAGTTAGGATTCCCCCAAAAATATCATGTAGCCCTATTCTCAGAATTTAAAAAAATGTTCCCTTCGCCATATGTGGCCCTATTCCTCTTCCGTACATAGGGGAAATATTTCAAATTAGAAATGTAGGCTGTTATATATTTTGTTGAACATCGCCTCAAAAGCATAAAATGAAAAGAATGACCGTCATTTGCTTCCATAATCAAAAGTGAACCGCTTGGAAATAATCTGTGAGAAGAAACATGCTGGTCGGCGCTAGAAGTCACATGTTGATTTTATAAGAAAAGGCTTTATTTTTGTGCAAAATAAAAGAAAATTACAAAAATAAACAGCTATATGCTGTCCCATAAACAAACCCAACCAAACTCAGGTTTTTGTAAAACAACAAATCCCACAAAAAACAAAGGCTCTGACAAAAAAGAAAACCCACACAGGTTATTTAAAGTACGTAAAGTATTTAAAATACGATTCAGCAAAAATATCTAATAAAGTCAATTCATTCTTTTACATCATCGACTATAAAATAAAATGTATTTTACATTGACTTTGTCCTTGCAGATGCCTCCGTACATTGTTCGAAAGTTGGACGACGGGAGCAAAGGCACCGCTACCGTCAATCAGACAACACGCTGCAAAAGCCACAACACAACACGTGAAGAAGAACGATCTGCAGAAGCCACAAGACAACGTGAGTGTTTGAGAAGGACACTTTAAAAGTGAAGCACGCTTTTTTTTATTGCTCCATTTAGTGAATAAAACAGATAAAATGCATAAACATGTCATGATATTTTGATCAGTCGTTGTAGCTTCGCTTCACTTCCGGGTCCTGCAGTCATGTGACTAAGAATAAAACTTTAATCAACGTCGCAAAAACAACAAATAAAGTTAATAGTGACCCTAAAACATGCAAACAAGGTGTTTTACACCTGCTGAAGAAATCTCTCGTCAGGGGGGGTTCTGTGCTCGGGGGTGCATCACTTTTAAGCGTCCTCCGTAAACGCTTCCGTTGTCTTGTGGCTTTTGCAGATCGTTAAACATTTGATTTAAACACAGCATGATAACGGAACTGCGACTTTTAACTGCCTGTAGGTGAAAGGTGAGGCAGGTGTGTCTCTGTGGGTCAGCCCCCAAAGAGCAGAAGAAGAGCAGAAGAAGAGTAGAAGAAGTGCAGAAGAAGAGCAGAAGAAGAGTAGAAGAAGAGTAGAAGAAGAGCAGAAGAAGAGCAGAAAAGTAGAAGAAGAGCAGAAGAAGGGCAGACGAAGAGTAGAATAAGAGTAGAAGAAGAGTAGAAGAAGAGCAGAAGAAGAGCAGAAGAAGAGAAGAAGAAGAGTAGAAGAGCAGAAGAAGAGCAGAGGAAGAACAGAAGAAGAGCAGAAGAAGAGCAGAGGAAGAGCAGAGGAAGAACAGAAGAAGAGCAGAAGAAGAGCAGAGGAAGAGCAGAAGAAGAGCAGAAGAAGGGCAGACGAAGGGCAGACGAAGGGCAGAAGAAGAGTAGAAGAAGAGCAGAAGAAGAGCAGAAGAAGAGTAGAAGAAGAGCAGAAGAAGAGCAGAGGAAGAGCAGAAGAAGAGCAGAAGAAGAGCAGAGGAAGAGCAGAGGAAGAGCAGAAGAAGAGCAGCAAGGATGAGCAGCAAGGATGAGCGGCAGAGAACCGCGACAGTTCAAACCAAATCTTACCAAAGTCTCGACCGGTTGGTCTTCAAGCCTCAGATTCTTCAGGAGACATTCTTCCTACGAAGAGCAAAACATCACTTTGAAAATCGATTATAACAAAAGAATATTAAATAAAAATGAATTTAAAAAAATTATATTAACAGATAAAAGTATTGTAACAAAAAATAAATTTCAAAAACTGTTATGAAATTAAAAAACACAAACATTTTTAATTAACAAGCAACAACATAATTTTATTTGTTATTAAATAATAAAAAAATAAAAAAATAAAATAAAATTAACAGATAAAACAATTATAACAACAAAAACAAAAAAATGCAAAACATTTAAATTAACAGGCCAAAATATATATTTAAAAAAAAATATATATATTTAAAATTAAATTGCAAAACAATTATAACCCTCCAAAAAAATAATATAAAATAAAATCAAAAGAATAAAAAAGGGAAGAGAAAATCTCTTCAACACTCACCGTTACAAACCGGTAAGACTGGGGGATGAATTTATGGCGGAGGTTCTCTGAGATTTGGCTGCTGGGAGCCAAAACATGGAGGTGGAGGTGATCAATGGATGTGAAGGGGGGCTGGTGGAAACCAAGTCTGCCCTCAACAGAAGTAAGTCAAACACAGATGAGTGACAGCAACAAAACCTCAGGAAATAACAACTTTTGATTTTCAAAAACACGCGTTTGTAACCGCCAACGTTTAATTAACGCTTTTATATTTCACACCTTTTTTGTTTTTGGACAGAGTTTGAGATTATGAGGAAGTGGAGTGATGATGACATTAACTGCAGCTGAAAGCTTAGCTTACCATAAAGACAGGAAACAGGAGTAGAAGCTCCGCCCATTAATAACAGACTTCATGTTCGGTGAGTTTCATACAAGATAATTCTCATCGTATAACTTCTTCTTTTCACATTCTGATATGATCATTTTACTTTTTATGTTTTTGTGATAATTGTCCTTATATTAATAAATTTTTACATAATGAGATGAAATATAAACATTTTTACTGATTGTTATAACCTTGATTATTTTATCATTTAAAAAAGTTAAATCAATTAAAAGATTCCTTTAAACTTTGTGTTTAAACGTCAAGAAAACACACACACTCACAAACACACACACTCACAAACACACACACACACACACACACACACACACTCACACACACACACACTCACACACACACACACCCACACTCACAAACACGTATAACTCACACTCACATATACTCACACACACACACACACACACACACACACTCACGAACACACACACTCACACACACACACACTCACACACACACACTCACACACACACACTCACACACACACACACACACACACCCCCACACTCACAAACACGTATACTCACACTCACACATACTCACACACTCACTCACACACGCTCACACACTCATCCATGCGCACACACACACTCTCACACACACACACACACACACACTCCCCACCACCTGTGTTCATCTACCTTATGTCCTCCATATCCGTGATCCCTCGGTCTTCTAGAACCTTCTTCCCCATCTTCACCATTCCCTCAACTGTCGGATCAGTGAGTCAGTTATTACCGTGTAACGACTACAGGCGTTACACGGTAATAACTGTAATTAGTAGTCCCTGGGTGTTTTTTTGCAGTACTTGTACCCACAGTAGTTGTGTTTTCTGCGTATGACTGACCCATGTTGAGGTGTCCCTCGTTCAGTGAGTGACAGCTGAGGATGTGCTGCGTGGGAACCACCAGGTAATGATGAGGAGCAGCAGGGAAGATGTCTGCAAAACAAACCAGCTCTTTGCTCTGTTGGACCAGATGGACGTAGAGAAGTAAAAACATGTTAAACCGCTGATACTCATCTCTGTACTTCATCTGGGACCTATTCCATTTATGTCATCTCTACTTCTTTACGCTGAAAAGAAGGAAATATGGATGATAATTTAGTAAAGCGTGGCTCCTGATTTTGATGAATGACGTTTGGTCGTTTGGGAGAGACGTTCATGAGAGTGGGACGATTCTGTTATGATCATTTTAATTTTTACAACATGATCATTTTTTACGTTATAATGTGAGGATATTTACATTTTTATATCATTTTTACATTATAAGGTGAAGATTTTCATATCATCACGTGATAACTTCCTACATTTTAATTCCTACATAAGTTGAAAATTGTTACATGATCATTTTCTACGTAATGATTATCGCGTTAAAATGGAATAACTTCCTTGTTTTTGGACCATGATTTCACTTTATAACCTAATAATTTCCCTTCTGACATAAATATGTTAGACGTTATGTCTGGGCTACGTTACCATGACGTCACGTGAACTCCTGCTTGGAGTTTAGAGAATATCATATAAAAACATAAAAATCATCACGTTATAACGTTGTAAGTGATTAATGCACTTAACATTTCTTGAATCATCACATTCGTTAATTCAGGAGAGTAAGCGGATAAAAAATATATATATATTTGATGATAATAAAGTTTATTTCAACTCACTGCTGGATCACACGTGTACATTTATTATTTCTGGAACACTTCCCAGCTATTGTCGAATGAATAGTGTCACGTGACTTTTACAGATCCCATGTTGTTATTGAACTAAGTTCGTTTCGTACTTTAATTAACATTGCTGCTTTTTGGTTAAGGCTTTTATATAGTTATTTTTTTATTGATGCTTTTGCTTTGTAGCACTTTGAGATTTGATCCAAATGTAAAGTGCATTATAAATTAAATGTATTATTATTATTATACAGTTAGATCTCGATTCGTATGACGTCAATGTCAGTAAGAGTTTCACCGACATCCGTACATCCTTACCTTTGTAATCACTTCTGCTTCTTTGTGTTGTCCATTGGCGATCAAACAGAAAATACAGTCTTCAACTGTTTCTACCTGCGAGTCCGGTCCGTTTGTCGCCATTCCCCCAGAAGTGTCTGTTCGCTTCGCAGTTATTTTCCGGTAAACACAATGCGGGGCCGTCCTCTCCAAAGATCTTATTACGAGAAGATGGATCACTGAGTCACGTCCCCACCACACACGTTCGACAGAGCGAAAGGGAGGTCACACAGTTTCCTCTCCCTCGTCTCCTTTTTAGTACATAGGTGAACAATATCAAAACATGCAAATTAGTTTAAGGGGCTACTTCTTTTTCTTGATTTAAGGGTTTATGGTATGACTATTTGAGATGTTTCTACTGTCATTAGTCACTATAGTTGTTGCTGTGTATGTCTGTGTCCTCTTTTCCCAATCTCTCCTCAGACAAAGTGTCCAAGAGGATGGTCCGTGAATTGAAACATACCTAGAAATACCTTAATAATGATAGGTAAATTTAAACCGACCACCAAAGCACAACAGAACCTTTGGTTTAGGAGGAATTAATGCAGATTTCTCCATTAATGGAGAAATCTGCAAGCCTCTGAATCTCATTAATGGAGATTCAGAGGCTTTGTATAGCCTCTGAATCTAATGACAACTCCAACAAACTCTCTGAGTATCTCTCAGATACTCTGTGGCTGCTTGTCTCCTGCGCTTTCCACTTCAGCGTCTCTGTTCAACCCACTGATCACCACAGCTCAATCCTCCAAAGGACAAAAATCAAAGGATCAAAGGCAGCAAAGGCCACCTTTGATGTCACTACTCCAACGGCTTTTAAAAAAAAAAAGTTTTATTTCTGCAAAACACGTCACCAAAATGTAATCACCTCTAGCATACGCCAGAAGCTAACTCTGGGTAAAATCCCATGTACACCGTGCTGTATTCTGTTTCGGTAATCCTCCTGTAAATACAGGGTGATTGAAGAAAAAACTTATATCTTTTTCATTTCAGCTAATAATCTGTTTCTATTTCTTTCAAATGCAGCCGCGTGGAACTAAAAGTGAGTCAGATTTAAATATACAGTTCATTTTAATATTCGCACTTAGTGATCCGTGGAGGGCCGAAGTGATCACATTTGATCATTTCAAATGAATATATCCTGTAAAAGCCACTGAAAGCCGAAAGAAGGTTATAAACAACACGACCCATTATTTATTGGTATGTAGCCTGTATATTCAACATTTATTTCATTTTAAATGTGGTTGCAATAACAAGACAATAAATAGATCCTTAATGGTATTACAGACCACAGCAGTTTTGGGTTCACAAGAAATCCTTATTCAGGGAACATTCACAGTTACATCACTGAACAGCTACAGACAGCACAGCTCATTTTCACGCGAAGCGATAACGGGCATTAAAGGACAGAATGGCAGGTTTTCATTAGAGAGGCGCCTAAGACGTTCGCAGTATTGCGTATTCGTGCAGCGCGAGCCTGTGTCAGATACACGGGTTCTCCAGGAACATTCCTTTTCCACGTCAGTACTTCTGGAGTTTTCAGCTGCGGGAATACCCGAGTGCTAAAACAGGAAATCCCTTTTTCAACTCATCATTTAAGGAATGCAGGATCAGAAAGTCAGGAATGCAGACAGGAAGTTCCCCTCTCTCTAGTGGCGTTCAAACGGCCTTCAGTAACAATTCTAAAGGTCGACAAGTGCTTGGTGATGAAAGGGTTTCTACACATTACTCAAAACGTGGGGACAAACTTCTACTGGCTGAGATTCTTCGAACATCAACGACCACCAAATAAAAAAACAAATAAAATCAAAGACTCAAACTTAGTCGGTGTGCAACATGAATTCAATACTGACAAGAAGTTCTGGTGCTGGTCGGGTCCAATCAGAAACGTAAAAGTACAACCATTCAAAACGAAACCAAAACTAGAGAACATAAAAATAAAACCTCTAAAAAACATTTTTTTATAAAATAAGGTGAGCTCACAACTGATAGGAAATTTAAAAAAAACAACAACAACAACATATTTGGTCATATTTCCTGGCTTCACCAGACGTTTGGGTCAAGGGCGGCGAACCAGAACCGTCGAGTGGGGCTGCTATGGAACGTTGTAAGAAATTAGTGGCATTTCCTGCTGATACAGTTAATCTGACGGTGGAGGATTCGCTTTTGAAATTCATTGCATTGTTAAGAAAAAATAAAAAAATTTAAAATGAAGTCCCTCCAAACATCTCTCAGTTCGTGAACCTTTTTAAATACACACAAATGACGTCGGCCGTTATTTACCCTCGGGCGTAACTGGACGACTCTGTCATCACACTCAAACTCGGCTCTTTTCGGGATGGACCGCCGCGGCGACGGCGTCAACAGCAGCAGCCGCAGCCGCAGCCACCGCCTTCGCCCTCCTGGCGAAACTGGGAACGCCAGAGGCGGAGCCAACCAAGTCAGAGCAACATCCTCCTCCAGTTCCACCTTTAAAGGGAACCGATGGAGGAGATATTAAACCGGGCCAACATACCTGCAGGTCAAAGCCACTTAAGACCCGCCTACTCGCCACTCTGCTCGCGGTAACAACTGCATAGGCCGCTCTGGGTCTCCTCTTCTTACAGTACTTCTAGTGTCGGCGTGGGGCGTCTGGTGGTTGCGTAATAGACTTGGGCGTGGAGCAGAAAGCGGGTGTGAGAGTAGACCGAGCGGGCGGGGCTACTCGAAGGTCCAGATCTCCAGACTGTGGATGTTGAAGTCCTGCTGAGCCGAGAGCGGCTGGTTGTTGAAGGTGGCACAGGTGGTGGTGGTGCCTCGGTACAGCTCGGCGTCCAGCCACAGACCCAGCTGACCGCTGCGGAAGAGGAAGCGAAGGGTTAAAGATATAGTGGGTCTTCCTCATTTTATAGCAGATAATATCAATATAATGTCACAGGTTTTTGGACCGAGACCCTTTTTAGACTTCTGAGCTCTAACGACATCTTTGTTAAGATGATGGCGTCCCTGGATCGACCCGGTTTAACCTCTGGAGCAGGAGGGCCGTGATTAAACGGTGATTAGACGGAGTCCCCATTTTAATCAGAGGGATTATGACGATTTCTTATTGTATCTGCTCATTTGATATAATTCTGAACAAACCAAGGGAACAGAAAATCGTCAAATTACCAGATTAAATTCAAAATAGACCGGCAGAATTAGTTTTTAGTTCTCCGACTCTGTCAGCAGAGTTTCAAGGAATTATTCCCAATGAAAACTTTTTACTCTCCGGCACCAACAACAGGCAGAAAACTTTTTAATTTTCTCCCCTTTTTTCCGTTTTTCTCAGGTTTTATATTGTTTTTATCAGGTACAATATAATGTTAAAATATAACATTTTGCCTTATATCTTATCTTTTTGACATTTGAGGTCTTACATCATGCATTTGAGTGTTAAATTGTTTCCTCTGTAATCTCGATTATCGTCGTTATGTAAAGTTATATATTCACTGATTGATGTCACTGCCTTGCAATAATAGAGGATTGTTTTATTTTTAGACTCAAAATGAAAAAAATGTATATTTATTATATTATAAAGATATATAATATTTCTCTAGTCCTCCTGCTCTTTTTTCAGTCATGGAATGTGTCGATTTATTTTTTGTGTACTATCCTTGTTGGTGAAATTGCAGTTGGAGAAATACACATAAATTAGCGAAATAAACAAAATGAACTAAAGACCCGGGTCTTACCCTCCTCCCCCCATCTGCAGAGAGTCAACATTGCCTTTCACAAAGTAAGAATTCTCCCCTGTCCAGCGGTACACCTGTGAACAGACAGCAGGAATAAACATCCATTATAACGGGATTAAAGCTCAACATTCAAAGTCGGCTGTGAAACGAACTCAAGTGGACCGAACCTTGATCTCCGGGCAGAAGCTGTAGAGAAAAGTCTCTCCTGTGCCGTAACAGTGTTCACTCACTCTGAAGGGGTGAGTGGAGAACGCCCCGAAGATCTGAAACACAGGTTACATATATATAACACAACTGATATACCTTTTATATATATATATATATAAAAGGTATGTCTATGTCTTCTGTTTCTATCTCCTTGCTACGTCTCTAGAGATTCCTAGTCTGTATTTGTAACGGCGTACCTGGTAGTCCATGTCTCTGATGACGAGCAGAACCGGGCTGTCCACGTCCGCCAGGCTCCTGTACAGCGTCTTCAGGCTGGTGCCGTGTCTCACGGTGCTGTAGGTCAGCCTCCAGTGGTAACCCTGCACGCGGGCCGGCAGCCGACAGGTGAGCTGCAGGGAAGGAACGTCATGGATCGTCGTTAAAATCTGGAGTTATCTTCCTGACTCTGAGAGGGGAACTTTAGCGGCGTGTGTCGGGAGAACCTTCTCAACGTGCGTGTCCTGCAGCAGATCGCTGGTGTCACTGAGGGCGGGCAGGGCGTCCGCAGACGAGTCTCCGTCGCAGCTGCTGAAGCTCTGTCTGCGCTTCGCCTCATCGATGGTGATGATCTTGGAGTGAAAAGACCAGCAGGGCGGCAGAGAGAAATCAACAACAAACTCACTGCAGTGCTTTTAAAAAAAACAAATTAACTTCTACTTCTTCATTTTAATTCCTCTCTTCTGTTTTCCAGTTATTATCATCATCATCCTGGGATCCCTGCGGCCGCCGCAGCCCGACCCAGAGAGGCGGAGCTTACTGCTGATGGCATTCTTGTTTCTTTGTATATCTGTGTCCTTTCCTCAAACCCCACCTCCTTTTTTTCACTCACTCCTTTAAAGTCTCCCTCTCTTCTGCACTCCCTCGCCCCCATGTCTGTCTCTCTCGCTCTCTGTTTCTCTCTCTCTCTCTCCCCTCCCTGACTTTCGGATCTGCTCGAGGTTTCTGCCTGTTAAAAGGCAGTTTATCTTCTCGTCAATGTCTCCATGTTCTTGCTCACGGAGGAATTTGTTGGACCTCCGTAGGATAACGAATCAGGAGTTCTGGAAAGCACCGTGAGACAACAGTCGTTGTGATTTGGCGCTGTATAAACGAAATGTGATTCGATTGGGTCACCTGTAAAACACACTGAGTGCGCTGTAAAAACAAAGTTTGACCGATGTATTGACCAATTCCCCCTTGAAAAGAAACGATGGAAAGGGGAAACAGGCGGAGCAGCGACCTCACCTCCCAGCTGCAAGACGCGGGGTCACTGAAGAAGTTGTCGATCATGTCCAGCTCGTCTTTCTCCACCAGGACAAAGCCCTGCTCTCGAGCCTCTTTACCGTACACATCCGGAGACCACTGAACGAAGAAGGAGTACAGATGGTCCACCCTGGAACACACACACACACACGCACACACACACACACACACACACACACACACACAGGTCATGCAACAGTACCACAACAAAGAGCATCTTCTAGGATACCTTGAAACATTTAATACATTTGTTTGGGAACACTGTGTAAAACCAGAGTACTGTATTCTGTTTATACAGAAGCGTATCAGAAGAAAACAATTATGTTACTCTGTTATTCTGAACGAAGGAGATAATAAGTCGTTAATTCACAAAAAGAGGCCAAACCTTTTTTTTTTCTGTACATTTTCACTGGTTTTGCAGCGTTCAACTTTTGAGCTTTGACAACAGGGTCGTAGTTAAATGTGTATTTCTCAGAACTGTTTTGGGTCCAGTACCACGACACTGAGATCTTTGGGCGTTAATGAACGGACAACAGGCTCACCTTTCTTGAGGCACAGCAAACCAGTACTCGGGCTGTTTACCCCTGCCCCCGAACGAGTGGGCGGGGGCAGAGGTCACCCCGCAGGAAAAAGACTTCCTCATCGGCTTTCCCACTTTGAAGCACAGGAACATGGGCGGGTTCTTACTCTTCTCTTCCGATGACAACAGCATGTCTCCAGAGATCAAAATGAGAAAACAGAGTTAGTCTGTATGAAGCCACGACGCCTCTGAGGGTTATTATTTATTCCATCTGGATACCTTCTATTGGAGCCTGCATCCTCTCCATCAGCCACGACTTCACCTCCTCCTCATAGATTTTCTTCCGACTCTCCTCCTCACTCAGTTCGGCTCCACTTTCGGGCCGCTCTGGGCTTTTCTTGTTTAAACTCGGGTCCGCCTCAGTCGGGCTCAACTTCCTGTTTTGGTCCAGCGGTGCGCGGCTGGTTTTATTAGCGGCGCCGGTTAGCAGCTCTTCCGTCCCTTTAGGTTTTGTTTCTTTGGTTTCAGTGTCGTTTTGGCTTTTAGGTTTCCCGCCCTTTTCTCCAGTCTCTGAGGAGGACTGCGTTTTCTCTGCATCCTCCGTCGGGCTGCTCCGGGCTCCGCCCCCAGCCTCTTCTTCATCCAGCATCCCCTTAACTTTATCCATGTCATGTAGGTCTCCCCGGTCCGGACCGCTCAGTTCCAGATCCCATTGGTCCGCGCTGACAGTGCTGGGCGTTTCAGAAGACGTCCCTTCTGCATTTTCGGAGCTTTCGCAGAGAGTCGGCTCCAGCTCCGTGAATCCTTCATCGGAGGGAGACCTCTCCGTCTGCTCCCCCTCTGCGCCTCCTGGTGTCAAGATGAGGAAAATGTAGGTGAACATTAAGAGAGATGGTTAAGAGATTTTCACAATAGTAATCAATGTGAAGATTTTCTCTAAAATATGTCAAATAAAATAGAAATAAATGTAACTAAAGGAATTATTTGGTTAAAAGCACAAACATCAAAGTAACTCCAACATCACAGAAGAGTCAGAAAAAAGATTCACATCAATAGAGTTGGAATAAACTATTTATTGGCATTTTTTTATTTTTAATTGAAGATAATTCTTCCCTTAACTTACTAACTGATCAGCTACATGCTACATACTCCACAGTCGGCAGTAGCTGGTCGTGGATTTTCCACCTGTGTCCTCAGTACAACACTCAACATTTAAGCTACACTCAAATAACGCTACAGCAACAGGCTGCTGTCGGACGGCGTAACCAGCCAGTATTCAACGAGACAGGAACATTTATCCATTGAATAAACGAGTTAAAACGAGGTTCTACACCTGCAGGAGATCAACACTAACAGCACAGACACAAACCGAAACTATGAAGCATGTGCTTGTTGCGTAAAGCTCCAAGAACCTAATTAAATATTGGAGTAATGATTAACATTTAGTTAATCATTACTGAATGATTCATTCTCAACAACCAGTCACGTGTATTCATGCGATCCACCAGGAAAGCAGCAATGCCTTCAAATGTCAGCAGCACAATCAGGATTCAACAGGGTTCCCTCCCAGACTCCGGCCCAGCTGCTGGGCATGAACACAGGTGCCCAAAGGTACGCCGGCCTCGCCAGACCCCTGAATCTAGACTTTATTCGCTCCACAAGAGCAGAAATCATTTTAAGTGAGCAATAATCAACATCTATTTAAGGTACATCAGTTCCATTATAAAGTCCTTTTCCACCGACATGGAGACCTTTTTTTACACTTAGTATCCTTTTGTTTAAACTCTGAAAATAAATGAAATGCCTTCCGCTCACGCAGTATCAACGTAGAGCTACCGACGTAGAGCTAGGTATGCTAGTCTGGTGGGTCAAAGAAGACGAAATTTTAAAAATCGGAGCAAATATAAATATCCTGTTTGTTTTAACAGATGAGGCATTCAAGTGCTGGTCCCACAGTAGTTTTCTTTTTTCTTTTACCTGAAGACTGCAGCGGGGAAATCTGATTGGATCATTTCTATGAGCTCACTCACGACCCAACACTGATAACCAGTGATTCATTTGAACAAATCCTTAAAAAATATGGATTTTCACGAGTCGTCCGTGGTAGAACAATAAAGAAAAACCTTCAGAACTGAAAGGTGGTTTCAGGTGGTTCTGGATTATATAACAGAGAAAAGTGTGCAGTGATGGATCACATGATGTTACCAGTTTCTGGCGTGGTCGATTCGATGTTGTCCAAGAAGATCGGTCGCTTTGTACCAAGAGCCTCATAGCGGCTGAAGGGGTTCAGGTCGCGCTCTGATGGCAGTTGCTCCCATTCGCCGGGCCTGTACACAGGACACAAATCCTGGGGTAGGTCTCTGTGGGGTCGCAGGGGCATCACAAATACCGCAGCACAAGCCAAGGATGGAAATGAAACGGGGGAGAAAACAAAGCAAAAGAAAAGGTCCAACTGAAATCATGAGTGACCAGAATGATACAAACAACAGGAAACAACAGAACACGTGGGATGCAAACAGGAAATGGGTCGAGAAATAAATAAAAATAGCACGATTGATGAAGAACACATGAAAAAATGGAAAATGTTGCCTTTTTAACTAAAAAAAACAACTAAAAGTCTGATTGATGTGGAACCTCCTGGAACTTAAAGCTTTACAGAATTCAGATTATTCTATGAAGAATTAGAGAATAAAACAGCAGCAGACGGACGGAGGAATCAAATCTGAGGTCCGGTAGAAGATCAGTCACAAACGAGGGAAACGAGACAAGAGGGATTTTTGGCGTTAGATCTTACGATGGCAGAGCGTCTTTGAGCTTCATGCGCGACACGTCGTCGTACAGCGCCACGGACACCACCTCCTCCATGGGGCAGATGAGGCCGTATTCCTCGCAGCCGTGCTCGATCACCAGCGGGTCCGACTTGTGGGGGTCAAACATGATGTTGTTGGGTGTCACAATCAGGACGCCTCCCACCACCCCCTACATCGACAACAACAACACAGAAAAAGCGTCAAAATTTTCAAAATAACCGATTCACCCTTTAATGTTCCCGCCAAGAAATAGGATTCATTGCATTCTCTATTAATAAGCGGTATTTATTTAATATCTTCGAAATGAAAAATCCTTTGGTCAAGCATCTTGTTTAACAGTAAAAAAAAAACAACCTGAATATTTGATGATAATAATTTGTATTTCATTTCGTTTAATAAATCTTCATACTTTAATGTGCCAAAAAAAAAATATCCTACATATTAAATAGGACTTCATCAATAGTTATAGTTAATGTCTCCATCTCCTCAGAGGCCCCTTTGACTTGTGGTGTACCCCAAGGCTCCATCCTCGGCCCATTGCTCTTTAGCATAAACAGGTTCAGTCACTGTTTTCAGTGAGAAATAGAGACTCATAATGTTATATTAAAGGGTTTACATGATTCAAATGTCCATCTTTAAAGACAAATTTACCGTTGACATTAAATTAATGTAATAATAAATGGTGAAGTATATTGAAATGTGTTCCTGAAAAATGATATTAGCATTTTTGCTACATAGAATGCAATGATTGGAGTCACAGATTTATGTGCTTTCTCTTTTCACAAAGGAATGTTTAATTATTCACTCAACATTATGTTCCAGACTTCTTACCATGCCGTCGGTGAAGAACTTGCAGCTCATCTTGATGAATTTAACCGTTGCCGGACTCTCGTCCTCGGAGTTTGGGGAGAGCTCACGGCGGAGGGACTTCGCTGACGTACAGTTTGGAACGCCATCCTGCAGAAGCCAGACTCCACGATTAGAGACCTGAATCTCATGCCTGTATTCTGTCTTTAATAAGTTCTCCAGAGATACAAAATTGATCAAATCTTTCTAAAATGATACATTTTGGACAAATCTAAAAGCAACATTTTCTCTGACTGCCAGACGCTGACGGATTAAGTCACTTTCTAGAGCAAAATATTCATTCTACTTTGTTGACACACCTCATAAAAAGTACTCTACTAGAGCTAGGAGTTAATCTTCAATCAGAAGGTTGTAGAAGTTAGATTATGACACAACAATAATTTTAAAAAAAAAGCCACAGTTTAAGGACAACTCTGCACAAAGGTTAAAACGACACAACAGTCCTGAGGCATTTTTCAGAAGACAGTTGCTCCAGTATCTGATGTTTTCTCGCCAGCATAAAACATGATAGACACGATATATACATATATTTAAATAATAAAAAAAATAAAAAAATATTTGAACTTTTTTTTTTCCAATTTTGAACAAAATTACATGAAACTTTATTTTTTTTTCTTTATTAAATTTTGTATTTTTATTTTTATATTATGCTTGGATGTTTGTGACTGCATGCTTTGCACCAAGATACCAGTTCAAATTCCTTGTTAGCGTGACTTTAAAAAAAAAACAGTTTTCTGATTCAGATTTCACAAAAATCTAGATTTTCCATGAAATAAGGAATTTTCCGTAAAATCCCCAAAATAACGCAAATGATTAGATTGCTCATATACCCATGCTCAACATTCAGACAGAAACCTCCCACACTAATCTCTCCCTGACGTTCACCACCTGTACATAATGAATCTTCTCGTACGTACATGCGTTGCGTTCTCGGAGCGGTTTTGGAAGGCGGGATCAGAGGACCTGTGGTCGGCTTCTGATTGGCTGGTGTCGGGCACAAACAGCTTCTGTAATAAAGACGGCGGGTCAGACGGGAGGACTTCGAGAGAGCTTCGGCGGCGCTCGCTGGTTCTGCTCTCACCTGACCGGGGTAAACGCTGCGAGAGAAGAGCCGGTTCAGCTGGACCAGTTTGTTGGGGGTGATGTTGAACTTCAGTGCGATGCTGTTAAGGGAATCCGTCGGTCCCACCTGCACACAGAGATTAAACATGTCTCCAAAGACACGGCGTCCCTGCTCGTATGTTAATGTCTTATTGCTGCAGTTTGACTCACGGTGAACTCCACCGTCCCCGGCGGCCTCCTCTTCTCCCTCTTTGCCTGATTCTTATTCTTACAGCCATCGTCTACAAGCGAAACAGAAAAAGGAGAGATTATTCTAAAAGCCTGATGCGGGTCAGACGACGTTAAAAGGACATGAAAATGCATATGCAGTTAATTCAAAGTTCTGCAGCAGGAGTGTTGAGGAGGACCAGAAGGAGAGAAACACATTACACTCATTTATTTTAATTTTCCTATTGATTTAAAAATTATTCTATAAGTCTATAAACGGGTTCAAGGCGTTACAACAGTTTATGAACCGGAACCACCTCTCAGATCCTCTGGTTCTCCTCTATTAGTTGTCCCGTCATCCAGAACCAAAACCTTTCGTGATGCTGCCGATAATTTTTATACGTAAACCTGAAAACTCACTTGTTTATAGTCTGGCTTTTCTGTAGTGTCCTACCCCTTTATATATATTATATATTATTTAAAAAATAAATCTTTGATTATTTTATTATCTTATATTGATCTTCAGAATTAATTTTTTATTGATTTTTATGGACTTTTTCTTTTTTATAGTTTTATTTTCTTTACGTGGACAGAGTCAAAACACAATATTTTGGAATAAATTAATTAATTAATTACAATAGAAAACTAAACAATACATTATTGTATTGTTTAGTTTTTATCATTTTACCGTCTATCTATAATCATTATTTCATATAATATGTCATCTTAATGTCAAGTTTCTTATTATCATTATTAGTACTTTTATTTTTATTATCTTAGATTTGCATTGGTCACCAAAATTCAACTTAGTACTTTTTAGTTTTATTTCTATTTCTTCATATTACGCGTCTTTCTCTTCTACTTGTCATTCATCTGTAAGGTACACTGAATAAGATTTGATTTCTTTTGAATTCCAAACCTAGACGGTTCATAAATGGATCAGAACCATCTCCATAGTTCCAAGCTGAGAAACTCGGATTAGAATCACCGATTCAGACTCTGATCCAACGTAAGAGGAAATGAAAAATCCTTTTTCCCTCATGGACCATCAATTATGCTGTTGAATAATTGACAGGATAGTGTTCTCTCTGTGGTTCTGAGTCCGATATGTGTCCGATTCATGCTGGTGTGACCTGCAGTGGGAATGTTGCTGCTATCCTGAAAATCTAGTCCGATTGAGAGTAAAATAAAATTTAAAAAAGAGAAAAATGAATCACTTTTTCCGCCATTGTTCTTTGTTCATTGACGTTTAGTTTACAGTGGTGTGGAAGTGGACTGCAAATATTTAGAAGCACTTAGAAGTCAACAACTCAGATTTAACCCTTTGAGGTCAAAGGTCACATTGGCCTGAACCTGACATAAAAACTAAGAGGAGGGGAAAAAATAAAAAAAATAAAGAAAAAAGTTGAAGATAAATGAGGAAAAAAAGAAAAGAGAGAAAACAGAAGAAGAAGTTCTTCATCTTTTTATTCAATTAAATATTTGTGTCAAGACCTGGAGGGGTGTGGAGTCACAGCGACCTTGTTCCATAAAATCTAATCATTGCATGATTGAGTTCAAGTGAGCTCTGCCAAAATGTAAGAACCTTCCTCCGAGTGTTCCTGAGATGTTTTGTTGATGAGGATGAGGATGAGGATGGAACTTTCAGAAGAAAGATGGACAAAAAAAAACCCAAATCCGGTGGTAGCCGTCACTGGTGCAACAGAACGCCGCATCTGCTGACCCATAGTGTCGTTACCCGGCATTCAAACACCGCCCCACACACGTTTTAATAAAAAAGACAAATAATCTGGCCCTTGTTGCAGAAAAAGTTGCACAGTCAGCACTTTCTTCTGGCTAAGAACACAGAAGCTATTATCACATCACTGCCTGACTGTGTAATTCCTCGGCTGCCCCCTCCATGGAGACTGTGGGCATGACTAAGCATGCAGCAGCCTCCCTTTAGACTCCAGCTGCCTCTCCTCTTTGCTGCAGGGAGGAACTTTTGTGATCCACTAATTCACTGAATTTGTACCAGGCTGTGACCGGTTAGCTTTGAAGGTTCTGAACATTAACACTGCTGTGAGGAAAAGTACTAAACAGTGTCAGATCTTCAAAGAAATTGTGAATATTCAAACAAAGGCAGTCGACGTAAACACAAAAGTTTTAAACCAGGCGTATCCCCCAAAAGCCCCCAATTCCCTGGTTGTACAAACAAAAGCCCCGCCCCATTGAACCCCTGAAACTAAATGTGATGTCATATCCAAAAAAACTGTGTTTTTGCAACAAAAAAAAAGCTCCCCCTAGTGAACAAAGTATAAAACTATTCCAATAAAACATGATGAGTACAAACTAGACCTCCTTGACTTCATTCATATGAATGTTGAGAAGTACGGCCCGAAAACTTTCAAGAATAAAGCTCCCCCTAGTGTTGGAACTATACAATTAAACTTTCTCAAAATCAACCAGGTTCTTCCTCTCACTAAGATTTATGTGGGTCTAAAATCTGAAAATAATCCATGAATTATTTTTTGAGTTATGTCCAGAAAAGTTTTTTTTATTCAAAAAAGAAAGCCGCCCCTAGTGAGTAAAATATGAACTACCAGAGTAAAATATGTTATTTACAAGATAGATAGATCCCCTTGAGTCGATTCTTTCGCACCAAAGTTGGACTAAATCTTACCAAAGGTTGAGAAAATATGGCCTCACAATTTTGGAGATAAAGCTCCCTCTTGTGTCAGAAATATACAACCGACCTTTCCCAAAATCACTCCAGTTGTTCCTCACACTGAGGTCTACGTGGGTATGAAGTTTGAAAATGGTCCATGAAATAGTTTTGGAGTTATCGCGTTAACACAAAGGAACTGCGGCGGAGATGACGACTCCTTAATATCCCAAACTTTTATGGGTACATGTTCTATGTTGGCTTTATTCATGGACTCCCACTAGCTTTAGCTAAACGCTTTCAGTGTTGTCCCGTCGCAGCTGCCTTTGTCATCAAGTTCGTAGTGCCGAACGTTTTCGGGGCTGAAGCGACGCCTTATCTTGTCCTGACTGGTGTTACAAATTTTGAGCCTTTTGTTTTCTGGTTTACTCGTGAGATGTTTGGAGCCGTGGTCGCTCATGCTAGGTGTGCGTATACGCTGCATCCGTGCAACCGGCCTTAAGTGAGGCTGATCGGCCAATTGCCAATTTCATCGAAGTAGGCCTCCCGACGCCGATTGATCGGCCGGCGCACCTCTGATGGAAACACAAATCAATCTTGTAGGAAACTAATGCTGCAAACATTAAAACATTGAAACACGTTGAAACTTTGGGCTACGATCCAACATCAGTGGGTTTCGACGCGGGTCTTACCTGCGCCAGCAAGTGGCCTTGATGTCGTTTTGTGCTGGTCCGTCGTCTTCTTGAGGCTGCTGTCCTTTGGGATGTCCGGACAGGAGATGATTTCCACGTTCTGCTCATTGGCATTCTTCTCCGACTGGCTCTGCTTGAGCTGCCTCCGCTTCTTCAGCCTGACGGGACGCCACAACAAACAAACAAACACGAGTCAATGTTTACCAGTTAAGTGAAAATAAGAAGGGGCGGGGCGTGGATGGCTATTTGATGACTGATGTCACAGCTCACGGATCAATAAAATACATTGCCGTGACAATGACGTTTTTATAACAAAATATAGACTTCAGCTTTTGTCAGTCTTGATGTCGAAGGAAGGAGACATTAAACAACAGCTATGACACATAAATCACACACTACGTTATAATTCCCTATGGGAACTATAAGCTGCTGGTTTAATGCAGGTTGTCTGCAAAGAGCAAGAACAGGTTAAACAGAATCGTCAAAGTCGGGGAGTTCAGCAGCCGGACCTGGGCTCCACTTGGGAGAAACAGATGGCTGAGAAGGTAAAGAAAAATAATATATCGGCCAATCAGATCATTTTTTTTCGACTGGATTCCTTATAAAGCTCCACGTAGTCAGTAAAAAATGAACTATTGAAGTAAAGTAAACAATGTATAAAAGACAGAGCTCCTCGAGTCGATTCACACGCAACTAATTTGGACTAAATCGAACCAACGGTTGAGGAAGTAAGAACAAAAACTTACGAGAGCTAAAGCTCCCCCTAGTGTCCGAAACATGCAACCAACCTTTCCCAAAGTCACTCCAGTTCTTCCTCACACTTAGGTCTATGAGGGTATAAAATTTTAAAATGATCCATCACACAGTTCCAATCACAATCCCACTACAGTTATGATGATGGCTCTGCATAAGCTAACCTTACGTCCAGGTGGCGCCATCGTGGTCAAACTTGTTTCATCAAGCTGAAACTTCTCTCTCTCTCTCTCTCTCTCTCTCTACTTTGCTGAGTCAGCTGTTTTCTTCTCTGAGAAAAGCCCTTGGGCTCCGTTTCATCAGTGACAAGTAGGGAAAAGATGCAAAGGCTTCTCCAGAGCCTGATGGGGTTCACTGAGGAGGTGAGCTGCAGTGCTCTGGATCCACGCTTTAGTGGTCCACTTAAGGATAATGTAAGCTCTCCGGGCTGGAGACTTAAGTGTGGACGCGCGCATGTCGAGAAAAAGATAAGACTAAATTGATTTATCGTAAGCCGTGAGCGATAGGAGTAGCGCCGCTCTGCACGGCCCCTGGCAGAGGAAGAAATTAAAGAACCAAAAAAAAAGAAGGCATTGTTTTAAGCAGTCCAATCGCCTTAATGGAAGGCGATGCTGGGTCAATAAAAGTGCAGACAGAGTTCTCCGACATCCCTCGGCTGATGCTCCTACTTCTAATGATGCAGCACATCTGGGAGTGGACTCAAGAATCTGCGGGCCTCTTTCAAGCCGCGCCATTTTGCAGAGTATTTTAATCACTCTCTCACCTGTGTCTAACTTGTGTGTCTCCTTCCAGCATATAAGCAGAGAAAGCAAATATCCCACGCCCAGTAATGGTGATGCAAAAAGAAAACATGCACTCCTACTTACAAGACTTTCACGGCACTAACACTGGAGCCTTTTACCAATCCAGAATGATCTTATCGTCCTGAGGTATGTGAGGTAATTAAGAGGTGTTGAGTATATTTTGCCAAATTTAACTCATATTGACATTAAATTTAAGTTGGAGACTAAACAACCAGGTCAGATCATCTCCAAACACAACGGGTCTTGTTGGTTGTCCTGGTCTGCAGCGGTTAGTAACGGAAGTGGTCCAAGGAAGAAAGAGGGTAAATTGCTTTATTCCAACTAGAAAAAGCACCCAGAGAGCGCAAAGCTCCGCCAAAGCAAAACAGTAACTCAAGACAAGAGCTCATCGTCTCTTTTGTATCCTCTGGCAAACACAGTCCAGGAGGTCTCATGAATTATGGCTGATTACATCACCACGGCGACAAATGAAGGGCAGATGTCAGTCACGGTGCACAGTAGCTCCTTCACAGTTATCATGAGCCTTTTGGCGCATTGTGGACCAACTTTATGTTCATTACCTTTCGAAGCAACACTACTTCCTCATTATTATTTTTCTTCATAAAGGTTTTTTTTGCCAGCTGGTGCTTCGGTAAACAAGTGCTTCGGTAAAAGCATTTGCTTCACTTTCATATTAGCTTAGGCTATATTTAACACACATTAAGGATCGAATGTAAATTGTCTACATGAGTTTAGTTTATGTTTCTCACTGCTACTCTGCCTAGAAAACTTTGTAGGCAGATCTTTCACTGTGACAGTAAAGAGGATTTATTTCTGCCTATTCAGAGCAAACCAATCCAATTAAAGTCAATGTTTCACTGCTATAAAACATGAAAGGACCTATGATGGGTTATGACTTGTTACGGGAGCGCGTGTTTGCTCTACGCTGGCCTTTGCCCTACTCCGCAGGAGGGGAGACGGCATATGGTGTGACTAACTGTTGCAGCAGGAGCTGTTTTGGAAGATAAGACCGTTCCCTTCCTGCCATGTTCAATCTGTGGAAACTATAGAACTATTTGTTTTTACACCACAACAGGCCTGCGCATATTCATCTTTTTCAAGCTGTTGTTTTGCAGCTCTCTTTCACATGTGTGCACATTCCCTTCCTCTAACTCATCTCGCCTGCATCACGTTATAATGTGCCGACCACTAACCACTAATTAGACAAAAAACGACATGCAAGACTGCACAAGAGTCGTGTGACGCTGTCAATATAAGCTAATTAAATCATGAAAAACACATGACAAACTCCAGGTTGGTACCAGCTGGTCAGCACCGCCAGAAGGTAACCTGAGAGCTGGAGAAAAATAAAGCCCATTAGGCCATAATAGACTTCCTTACATCATTTCCCACAAATACATCAATAACTACTCGAATACCGGCGGCAAACTCACAAAGTGAATACTGCTTATCCAGAAACCAACTGGATTTTTATAATTACAGCCTGGTCTACATTGTAAATAAGCAAAGAAATTTGTTTGACCCAACATTAACGGGAATTCATGAAGAAAAAGAAAAAGAAACTGATGGGATAAATGAAACCAATCCCTTCTCCAAAATGCCTAATCTCTGTGAAACATCTCATCTGCTCGGACGTCAGAAGTCTTTTGTTAGGGACCTGCCGATGATTCGCTCTAGCGATTACAAGGTCCCCCCCACCAACTTCCTGCCCTTCCTGCTATCATATGTCACAGAGCCGCCAAAGTCCAATTATAAAGTCAACACAACGCCAGTATCAAATTTTTCATGGGTTCTGACGTATGAGTCTGGTTATACGAGGCTGTGTGCTTAGTGCCGCTTAAGTCAAGTGGGTTAACAGGACTGATTTGTGATTTAAACAAAGTGGGGGGAGCACTCAGCGCAAACCCCCGCCGAGGCACAACAGTACCCGAGGTTGAGGAGTTATTGCCAGCCTCTAAATCTCACAACAACTTCAACAAACTTATGTAGTATCTTTCAAATACTCTGTAACCGGTCATCTCCAGTGCTTTCCACTTCAGCATCTTTGTTCAGCCCCAGCCCCAGCTCCACCCCCAGAGGAACATCACAGATTCAAAGGAAGCAATAGCAACACTGTGACGTCACTTCACCAAACGGCTTATTATCTTATTTTATTTAAATACTGCAAAACATGACCTCTAGGATATACCAGAATCTACCTCTGGGTAAAATGTCATGCAAATCCATCCACTAGATTTTACTTAATCTTGTTCAAACAAACATACAGGAGTGAAACATAACCTCCATGCCGGAGGCAAAATAAACAATCTAAATTAATTAATTTTGTAATGACAGATTCAATATTTAGCCTTAAGATAGAGGTAATTTGACACAACCACAAAAAATGCAGATTAAGGACTGAGAAAATATTTGAATTGGCAAGTTCTCCTGCTAAAAAAGAAAAAAATTAACATGGGTATGAAGTCAAAACAAACACAAAAACCTTTCTTACCTTGCAAAATATCCCGGCTTCCTGTCTCTCTTTTCCATCAGGCCAGGGTCCTAAATCTACTGGCAGCCAAAGTCATCCATGCAAACATCCACCTATACACCCCCACTTAGTGTGTCCAATCCAGCAGACACAACTAAGGGAGACGCACTGTCCTCACACACTTCTTCCTTGTCCTGCAGAGGAAATAAGCATGAGGATTTAGCAGGCTCCCAGGGTGCTTCCTCCTCCTCCTCTTCCTCACTCAACAACCACCCAGAATCCAAATGACTAATAACGGATGGCGACGCCTCATCAGGCTAAGTGGATGTCGATGAAAGCATCCTGCAATAGTCATTCCAGGCTACTGAGCTGACAATGGCTGACCAGAAAGGATGGAAAAAGCATCCCTCTGCTGGAGGAAGGACATCTGCTACAACTTAATGTTGCCACAGAAAACACTAGGCGAGGTTAATTATTGCGTCTATTCTTAGCAGCATCAGTTTGGGGATCCAGATGATGTAAACATCTTTAGCAGTAGCCACCATATGATTAAGCAAAACGTTTTAAAAAATACAAAAATTACAGGTATATGTAACAAATCCTAAAGAGATTTACGATTTAGATTTACAGGCCAAGAGTAGCCAGTATTATGTAAGAGGCGGACGGATAATCAAAAGAGGAAGGGCAAGTTTGATGAAATAACACCTACTGGCTAACGTGATTTCTCTTCTTCCTGTCAGGTTGAGGGGAAATCCTTTTTGTGAATAAATCCACTGTCTCACCTCTTCTTAACATGCGGCAGTAGAATGAAAATATGACGTCAGAATAGTCTGTGCATGAGAAGCGACCCAGAGAACAAAGTACAGCCCTCCAGCAGTCCAAAACAGCTGATGCTAACGCTGCTAGCTAGTAGCCACGTTGTTTACATGACAACAGCGACCTGGAGGAGATGCTAAGGGTTCACGCGGTCAGGTCGCGAGCCCGTTCTCCCTCACAATAAGACCGCGTGTCCAATCCCTCCTGACGATAACGTCAAACTTTGACACCTGAAGACTCGTTTAGAGGCTCAATCTGGATCCAAAAGCAGATGGAATTGTCCACATACCTTGCGTTCATCCCGGGCAGCTAAATGGAAGTGAAGCCTCCCTCTTTGACTGCGCCCCCTGCGGTCAGAGACACCGGAGAGGCACGCGCCTCCCGCTTTGGGAAAACGAGACGTATCACCGTTAGGCAGCAAAGCACGAAGTAACGATCCGGTCAGGTTTATGGAGTGTGTGTACTTCAGAGAAACAGAGTATACACAAGGTAGGCACGCGCTCCCTGTTAATTATTAAAATCAATAAAGTGGGTTGTGGTCTTATCTTTCCCTGGTGGTCTAGTGGTTAGGATTCGGCGCTCTCACCGCCGCGGCCCGGGTTCGATTCCCGGTCAGGGAACGCTCTTTTGACTCTATGTCGGCGCAATGTATGACGGGAAGTAAATATCCGTTATGTAGAACTAAAGTCACTCATCATCACCAAACTTTCCCTCTGAGTAAAGACGACGACAAAAGGCTGTTATCTTCATTTCACAGCAAACTCCTCTTTAGACCTCCTTATTTTTCTTCTTCTTCTTCTTTTGTTTCTTCTTCTTATTCCTATTTTGTTTCTTCTTCGTCTTCTTGTTCTTGTCCTGCTTGTGTTTTTTTCTTCTCGTTCTTGTGTTTCTTTCTTTTTGTCCTTCTTATTCGTCTTATTTTCTTTCGTCTCCTTCTTCGTCTTCTCGTTCTTCTGATTCTTTTTTCTTCTTCTTCTTCTTGTGCATTTCCGCCGTACTGGATGGACGCCTGCGGCACATTGTCATGAAGAAGGCTCATCATTGTGACCGACTGCATTCCTTCTGGGGATGATGTGGCGAGTAGCTGAGCTCTTTGTTCTTCATAAAGGCTGCATTCCATGTTTTTGACTGCCTGCTGATTCCTGCAGGATCCATCCTTGGGCTTCAGCAGATCCCATGCTAGTCCAGTAATGACGGCTCTTTTGTTCCTACATTCAAACATCTCCCCACCTTCTGCCCCTTAAGCTGCCGCCTCGGTCCCCTCTACCTCGGTCCCCTCCACCTCAGTCCCCTCCACCTCAGTCCCCTCCACCTCAGTCCCCTCCACCTCAGTCCCCTCGTCAGTTACTCATAGAAGAAACCCACAATGCCTCCAGTCTTTACAGTTCTACACCACAGAGTCATCTGCTCCACCACAAGGTCTGCAGTGACTAATGCAGACTGGTTATATAATCCTTTTAATGACCCGATAACGAAAGTGAGGCCTGGAGAGAGACTTTTTAGGTGAGTCATACCTGAAGGTTCTGTTACCTGACACACATTCCAGACAAACCATTTTTTCTAATGGTTCAACTTTAAAAACTCCAAATTTGGATTAACGTGTTGCTTTATCTAAATCAACAATCAATCAATCAATTATGCATTTGCATGGATTACGATACGATTTGCAAAAGCCACAAGACAACACGTTAAGAAAAACCATCTGCAAAAGCCACAACACAATACATTAAATAATACGATCTGCAAAAGCCACAACACAATACGTTAAAAAATACGATCTGCAAAAGCCACAACACAATACATGAAGAAATACGATCTGCAAAAGCCACAACACAATGCATTAAAAAATACAATTTTCAAAAGTCACAAGACTTTAAGAAAAACTATCTAGAAAAGCCACAACAAAACACATTAAGAAATACGATCTGCAAAAGCCATAACGCATTACACTAAGAAATATGATCTCTAAAATCCACAAGACAACACATTAAGAAAAACGATACGCAAAAGCCACAACAAAATACATTAAGAAGTACGATCTCCAAAAGCCACAAGACAACAAAAGTGTTTACGGAGGACACTTAAAAGGGAGGCATCTCGGGAGGCTTTTTTTTATTGCTTCGTTTAGTGAATAAAACAGATAAAATGCACAAACATGTCATGATATTTTGATTAGTCGTGAAAACAACAAATAAAGTTAATACTGACCTTAACATGCACAGAACCCAAAGTTACAGTAAACTAGGTGTTTCATACCTGCTGAAAACTCTTAACCAGCATCACACATACTGACGTCGCCATGGCAACGTGTAAGCAACACTCAGAAGGTCACAAAGGCTCTTAAAATAGTTGGTTAAGAATTTTCTTAATTTCTTTCTTGCTAAAAAAAATGTTTTTGCAGTATAAATACCGTGAAAAAAAAAAAATGTTTAAATTATCTTAAAACATTATTATTATTATCTTATCTTATCTATCTTATTATCTTTAATAAAATAAAGATTGATTGATCAATTGATTCAATTGATCAATCTCTTATAGACTATCCTAAGATTAGGAACCTGAGTGTGAGATACAACATTCTCGTCTTTGTGTAATGATCACATCTACCGACAGGTGGCGACAGAACACAATAAAAGCTACAAGAACCTCAAGTCTGCAAAATGTGCAAAAAGGCCTGATGGGTGTTTAAAAGAGTCCATGAATGAAAGAATGGCCCAATTAAACATTCCTCTGGTATATATATATATATATCCATATATATACATATATTGAGCAGTGATAATGTCTTTCATTGAAGTATTTTACATTCAGAAAGTGGGGCCTGATTTTTTTTTTTAGTATATATATTTAGTCAAATATCTTCACATACCGTTAAATACGCGATATCAATTAAATATTTATGACGTTTCCCTGAAATCTAATTTGGATGGGAACCTAAATGCGGTTGTGGTTCTGTGTCACTCTGTCCATTAGCTGAATCGGACCCCAGGCAGAGATAGCGTGAGTGTTTGTGGAACTTGGTTCCTGGAGAGCCTTCTGAAGTAGGGGAAGGACGGCGAGCGAGGCTGCCGTCCTTCTGATTGGACGAGGCCAGAGTTAACCGGTTCCTGGCTGGTTACGTATCTTGGCAGTTATTTTGACAGGCGCTATCATTGTGAGAGAGGAGATAAGTTGTCTTAGGGATCGCCATGGCGCCGGAGTGTCCCTCCTCCGTCCTGTTCAGACTCTCCCCGGCCTCTCTCCACCCCCTCTTCTTCCTCCACTGCTTGGAGCAAAGAATTGTGGGGGACTATTAGGTTGGGAACAGGATTTGTGTTGGCATGGACCCCAGGCCTCTGCGTATCATCGTTTCCCCTTCAAAACCATCAGAACCGTCATGTGACCCTGGGACAGCCACCCAATCTTCTTCTAAATACTCTCTCGAGCTCCTGGTTCCTGGGTCCCGGTCCTGCCTCATCATTTTACTCAAGGTCCGATTGGCTCGTCAAATTGGACTTTCTGCTTTAACTTTCCAGAACAAGACGGGGAAGGTTATCACTCTAATGCGGGCGGAGAAAGACATTTATACAGAACTTTAAAGAGAAAAACAAGCAGATCCAGTAAATCTTTTGTCTGTTTGCTGATTTATGTTTTCAAGATGTGGCTCTCAGACGGCCATAATAATAACCTGAGCCCGTCACATGTGTACTGGTTCTGGTTCTGACTCCTGTCCGATACGACCCGGATAGTTTCAATTCAACCTCAAACACAAACACACACACACACACACACACACACACAAGTTATCAATAGTACAAAAAATGCTTTAATATAATAAGGAAAAATACATTTTAACATTTAAAATCAAGTCACTTACCAGCGTCGTCTTCTTTGTTCCCTTTAGGGGTCGCCACGGCGGATCAACGGCTTCCATTTTGCCCTGTCCTCCTCATCTTCCTCTATTATACCAACCAACTGCATGTCCTCTCTCGCCACAACCCTGGAACCGCCTCTTTGGTCTTCCCCTTCTTCTCCTCCCTGGCCCCTCCATCTCCAGACAAAACAGTTTGTGCCCTCCTCCAATGCTTCTAGCCTTGCTGCCTTTCCACCTCGTTTATTGGTCAAACAGTACATCTACCTTCATTTTCTCCATTATATAATCATGTCTTGCCCCTCTCAATCTTCTTTTTCTCTGACCAACAGTAGAATAGTTTACGCCGGCATTGCCAGTGGCGGTCGATGTTAAACCGGGCCCCGACCGATCCAGTTTGAAAATCAGTTTCACTAATCAAACTAAACCTTTAGGCCTACTAAAGTTGAAGTACAAATTAAACTTATTTTCATAATTCGGCTCCAACAATTTCAAATGCAGGATTTCACTTATAAAAATGTATTTTTGATTTAAAAATTACAGTAGCTAAAAAAAATCTTAGCAAACGTTTTTAACACTGCAGGTCAAAGAATCCGAGCCCGCCAAATACGGCGGAACACATCCTCATCCACAGGCCGCTTCGACGTTACTTCAAAATGAACCTCGCGGCATATTCCCAGTCAATGTCGGCAGATTTTTTTCCAAATGATTGAGTCCGTTTAATGGCGGGACGTGAAATGTTTGGCTAATGGGCTACATAGCGCACAAACAACCATTAGCTGACGTTAATAGCATCATGTGTTTTAATTGAAGACCGGATGAATCCAGATTGAAGTTGTGGTCTCGATGCAGCCCAACAGGTACGGAAAGGCGGAGACAGCCAGACCTCTGATGTCACTTCCTCTGTAAAACGTGTCATTTCCTGAAAACTATTTTCATATTATATATATTCATATTGAAATCATTATTATTTTTTTTATTTACTTGTTTTCATAATTAACAGATTTATGCTAATTATATGACATTTGAATACATAGTTATTGTTGTTATATTTAATATGATTATTTAAATCAAATTAAATATACGCAATTACTTAATATTTAACCGTGCCATTCTAAGAGTCGCAGCGTTTTCAGCAATATTTCCCAATAAGCCATATGGTGGAGTTCTAAAACTCTGTCTCATTTGATCCAGTGCTTTGTAGATAAGTCCTGAAGGTAATTCATTTCTTATATCGCTGAAGTCACAAAGGTACGACCCAGCACAGGCCTTGGGGAGAGTTCAAATCATTTTCCTCAGACGTCATACACTTCTAGCTTAGACTACATCCACTGATAACTTCAAGTACGCCGTGGCAGCGAGAAGCAGCAGAACCCAAACACTGAAAAAGGAGATGTCACACAAATGATAATTGATAGGGAAGAACGGGAGTCGTAATTCATTATAATGAGGGAAACCTGTGAAAAAAAAAAACGCGGCTATATTTTAACAGAATCTCCCATCAGACAACGTTTTAATCTGCATGTTTATGGCAAGATGAGACTTTTGTGCAATAAAACAAGAAATAATGAAGCCAGTGACGGAAAGCTGGTAAATATCCGGCGCTTAGAGAGAAAAACCCTCCAAGTCCTCAACGACCTGACAAACATGTTGAATAAGATTAAAGTAATATTTCTACTTTTTCTTCTTTCTTTTTTTTTTCTGTGTTTATAGAATCATCGGCTGTATAAATAACACATTTCATTTTTATTGCATTTATCTGAAGAAAAAAAAAAGTTGCTTCACAGAAAAAGGAAAAAGAGAAAAATCAGCAGATTAAGAAACAAAGATGGAGGAGAAGAAATTAAAAACAGTTTGTTGCACGAAAACATTTTCCTATAAAAGAGAGTTTTTGAGGGAGGATTTAAAAACAAGCCCGTCTGGGAAGAGTCTCTCCCACAGTCTCAGCTCAGGCTTATAGCCGCTAGTCAGGCTACAGGAAGCCGGAGTTAAGTTAGCCTGAAATGTTCTTCAGCTGAAAGAAACAAGACCGGACAACGATTGTAAGACGGGCCTCAAACAGAGGTCCGCATCACTGATGACATCATCGTAAGTTTACTGTACAAACATTATAATCTTTCATCCTTTGACATAAAAGCAGCTAATCTCACCGATACAGGACATGTGTGTGAGGCATTATGATCCTTAAGACAGTGACGGGTCGGGTCGTGGTTCTGGAGGAGCCGGCCGAGAGGATGGGGAACAATAATGGCCCCCCGGAATGAACCCTTGAGGAACGCCACAGAAAGTCCAAACCCAATATTGTCTGTAACAGCTGGAAAAATGTTCTATTGGACCGGTTCGAATTTGTCTCTTTTTTGGCAGTACGGCGAACGATGCAGGAGGATTGCGCGATTAACGGCGTCACGTTCAGCTGTCATCTCTAAAAGAATGACGACAGAAGAGTCATTTCTTGCAGCGGATGAACGCAGAACATCAGACACGTAAACAAGGACCGACTCTTTTCTGCTGCATGAAATCAGTTAGCCGGTTTGACATAATATCGGCTGGTACCGCGAAAAAAAAAAACGGTAGTAGATGCTAGAAATCGGCCTGTATTTACTCACAGATGAAGATGAAATATGCGACTGAACCTGTTTATAATACAACCCAGTGGTAGCATGTATATACTTTAGAGTAAGGGGCCGAGGACGGAGCCCTGAGGGAAACCACCCACTGTAAAAAAAAAAGAAATACTTAAAATTTACGGTAAAAATACGGTCCCCATGTTCAAGGCATTACGGTATATTTCCATTAAAAAAACAGATATAATACAAACCTGATTACGTTTACATTTACTTAATCACATATAATTAAAGTAAATTAAAACATTTTTTTTTACTTCAACTGAAAAAATTGTTAGAAAGGAATAATGTTAAAAAAAAAAGAGTTCCGGCAAGAATATGTGGAAACACAGAATTAAACTGAAAATATAGACTTTTGTTAAGATTAAAGGAACAATGACATAATGTCAGACGTAATTAGTGAAAAAGTATTATTCTGTATAAATAACAGATTACACCGGTATGAAAATATAAATAAGCAACTTTAACCATTTAGTAACAGCATCCCATAATTTCGATGGACAGAAGACACAAAAAATACGGTATACACTTGTGAAATATATCTAATATTAATATATATAATATGATTTACTGTTAGTTTATATAATCAAGTATCTGTTTTTATGGTTCTTAATCCTAATGTTTTATAAATCGTCACCGTTTTTTTTTTCACGGTAAAATTCTGGCAACCACAGCTGCCGGTATTTTACCGTAAAGGTTATGGATATGGATGAGGTTAAACGATCGCAAGAAGAGGCAGAAGCAGAAATCGTGTTTTACAGTGTAACGTTTGTATTTGACGCGACACACGCCTGATTCATTCTTTTAGGTTTGATGTGATGGAGACACATTTACCGCCTTGGTGGTCTGGGAGCGTCCAGACTGACTGGAAGACCACCTCCTGGGTTACCCAGAGGTTAATGACCCATCCACACACACACACACAGATATACACTCACACACATACATACACGCACACACACGCACAGACATACACACATACACAAACACGCACACAGACACACACAAACACGCACAGACATACACACACAGATATACACTCACACACACACACACACACAGACATAAACACACACACGCATACACACACACGCATACACACACACAGATATACACTCACACACATACATACACACACACACACAGACACGCACACACAGACACGCACACACACGCACAGACATACACACACGCATACATACACACACACACACAGACATGCACAAACACGCACAGACATACACACACAGATATACACTCACACACACACACACAGACACGCACAAACACGCACAGACATACACACACAGATATACACTCACACACACACACACAGACATACACACACACAAACACACACACACACACAGACATACACACACACAAACACACACACTTACACACAAATACAAACACACACACGAACATAAACTCACTCACATACACACACACAAACACACACAAATACAAACACACACACACAAACACATAGGCACACAGACACACACACACACACGCATATATACACAGACACACACACACACACTAACACACAAATATAAACACACACACACACACACACACACTGGCCACTTGTTGCAGCAGCAGGAGGAGGGAGTGACCGGTGATGAAGAAGCATCTACTGTATCCCATCTACTGGCACTACACCCACTGTCAACCTGCCAAGTCCGCCGAAGTACTGCAGCCATGACCTTTGACCCGGTAACCGAACAGCAGGGGAGAGGTTATCCACGTCTGGATTTTCACTCTGGAAGCTGAACGTCCAGACGGGGCAGAAAACCCGAGGGAGGGACGAACACGAGGTCGGCGTCTCGCTCTCAGACGCAGCGACACCCTCTCATCAGTGTTTCTGATCGAACGGCCGCGGCAGCAGAGCAAACAGAGCGCCGTTGTTTACGCTGCTTATCAGCTGTGTTGTAACAAGTAGAGGGACACGCGGGCTGACCTCAGCATAACAAAGCTCACCCTGGGCCGGCGCTGGAAAAAAAAAGATCCCAAAACCTGGTGATATCGACACATATTCTCATTTCACTCATTCATAGCCTGATTTGTAGTAAACCTCACCTGACGCGGGTGTGTGTGTGTGTGTGTGTGTGTGTGTGTGTGTGTGTGTGCGGTTCCCGGTAACGAGTCCATATCCTGAGCTTTTAGCTCACGTTGCGATAAATTCTCCTGAACCCTTGACTCAGTCGTACAGTAATCACAACCCTCTCCTCAACGCCACGCACAAGTTAGACTATAAACCTCGCCAAAACGCTGGCGAATAAATAACAGCCATGAATTTGACCGGCGACCGTCCCCCGCGTATTTAAGGCGGCGCGATGAATCATCTTTCCAGGTATTGTAAAATCCTCCTTTGAGCTGCAGGAGATAGAAGGGCCACGTTAAAGGTGAGTGGAGTGTGTGCGTACTGTGTCTTTTGATGTGTGGGTTCTTGTGTATACGCGCTCCCACTCCCACTCTCACACTCAGACTCTGGTTAGCCCAAGCCAGCGCCACATCAGTCCATCATCACAGATATGGCCTGTGGTGAGATAGCAGCCCTGGCGGTGCACAAGACATTTTGTCCACTCTGTCATGTTTACTTATAATGATAAGCTTTGATGGATTCCCCACAAGCTATAGACGCCATGGTGCACTTACATGCACACACACACACACACACACACACACACACACACACACACACTAGTGCGCAAGAAACCCACGAGAAAAGTGTGAAGACATTAAGACATAAGTAGCTCAATTCAAAATTTTGACGATAAATTCTTAATAAAAGCCGCATTTGTCCTAACTTATAGTTAAATGACTAACAAACAGGTTTCTCCTGTATGGAAGCTCTTCACTGCCATGACAAAAAAAAAAAAAAGAAGAAAAATTTGGTATCGTGTTATAACGTGAAATCTTCACGTGAAAATCTTCTCTCAAATTATCGATCTGTAAATCAATAAATTGAAAATGATCGTGTTATACCGTGATAATTATTGATCACAAATAGCGTGACAACGATCGCGATAAAACGTGCTAATTATCGATCAAATAATAGCGTGAAAATTATCGCGTTATAACATCAGAATTTTCTCGCCATGAAGTGACGGGTTTCATGTCTTGACATGTTAATTATCATATTATAACGTGATAATGTTCACGTTATTATGTGATAAGTAATTATCCCGTTATAACGCAATCATTTTCACGCTATTATGCGTTTTTTTTATCAGTTAAAATCGTTTTTACTTGATAATTTTCACGTTCGAACTTGATAGATCGTTTGAGAGAAAATGTTCCCGTGAAAATTTCCCGTCACAACACGATGGATAACATGATAGAAAATTTTCGGGGTGAAAATCTCCCGTTATAACGCGATAAATAGGCCCCAAAAACTGTGAACGAAAAAGTGTTAAAAAATGGATCCCTTTAATGTGTTTTTAAAAAAATCTATAAATGTTTACAAGAAACATTCCAGAAGCCTTAATGTTCAAATCCTTCCAGAAACGACTTTATTTTCATGCACCTGGGAAACAAAGAAGGAATACA
>VRLP01002946.1:60000-72500 GCA_009660295.1 Lophius piscatorius
GAAAGCGTTCCGACAGCAGGAGGCGTCTGCCTCTGACTGACGGCAGCGGAGAGGATTTGACGGTGACTTCTTCTCTCGGTCTCGCCCCGCTGCATGAACCCTGCGTGAACCCTGCAGAGACAGCGGTATCCATTGTTTTGATGATGTCACCTCACCTTTACCTAACCTGAGTCTTAGCCCCTACTTGCCCCTCCACGTACAAACAAACAGCTTTCCTCCTCCTGCCGCCGCATCGCTGCAGCTAAGCCTCGCCGATCAGCTTTAAACGCCGTCTCTGCGTGTGTGTGTTCCCTATTTGTTCTCCAGGCCTTCGCTAACCTCCGGACTTTGGCCGCCGCTTATCACAAGGAGAGGTCTCAGGATCCCTGAGTCTTCATCGCTAAAAATACACTCAGTGCAGCTCATAAAGACACACACGTACACACATGTACACACACATATACACACACACACACATGTACCAACACACATACACACATGTACACACACAAACACGTACACACATGTACACACACATATACACACACACACACATGTACCAACACACATACACACATGTACACACACAAACACGTACACACACGTACACACATGTACACACACACATACACAAATGTACACACGCATGTACACACATGTACACACACATATACACACACACACACATGTACAAACACATACACAAATACAGACATGTACACACACACATGTACCAACACACATACACACATGTACACACACATGCACACATACACACATGTACACACACACATGTTTACACGCATACACACACATACACACATATACACACATGTACACACACACACATGTACACACACATATACACACATACAGACATGTACACACACAAACATGTATACACACATGTACACACATACACACATGTACACACACTCATACACACATGTACACACATGTACACACACACGTACACACATGTACACACACATACACACATGTACACACACTAACACATACACACATGTACACACATACACACATATACACACATACACAAACACGAATGTACACACACATGTACACACACACATACACACGTATACACACTAACACACTTACACTTACATACATGCACACACATACACAAATAAACACATATACACACATACACACACACACATACACACAAAAACACACACATGCACACACCTACACACACACACTCTCTGTATCACTGGGCACCCCGCTTGAGTTTGTCTGTCAGATAACCGGTCGATGGTGATTGGTCCGGTGAATTTTACACATGAGTCCATCTGGACTCTAGTCCCCGTATTCTAAAGAGTCGCTCCCAGAACTCAGGAGAATCTTTCTTTCAATTTTTTAGCCGGCGCCCGACAACACCCCGGAATGGAATTTCAAATATTAGCATTCAAGCGTCAAAGAAATATCCGACCGTTTGTTAAGAGCGAGTTTGTTAAGTAGCTCTACAAACAGCGGAGGCCATCAGAACAAAAGAGGTTCTGATAATTGAATTCTTATCAATCGGTAATTAAGTGTTGTGTGATGTGTTGGTGCTGCTCTTCAAACAGAGAGAGCCCGGACTCCGGCCCGGCGCTGGAGTACATCACGTATGAGAACCTGCAACCCAGGAGTTAATCATTTATTCAAAGAAAAAAAACACACACACACACACACACACTCCTGGTTCGTGTGTGTGTGTGTGTGTGTGTGTGTGTGTGTGTGTGTGTGTGTGTGTGTGTGTGTGTTGCTGAAGCCCAGGTGTTTCCCCAGTGTGACACCCTGGTGTGACGAGTGTGACCTTACCTGGTCAAACACTCTTAATCCACAAGTATAACACACAGATACCTTAGAACAACAGGCAATTCCACACACACACACACACACACACACACACACACACACACACACACACACACACACACACACACACACACACACACACACACACACACACACACACACACACACCCACACGTACACACACACACACACACACAATCTGTTAACCCCAACACTTACCCAGACTAATTAAAACCCCTGACAGAATCCTATAATCTCGTAAAAGACTCATCTGATCGTAACTAAATGATCGTAACCAAAGCTTAAACAAAATAAAGAGAAAAAAATAACCGCTAAAAAAGTTGATTTGCGTTTCTGGTTTTGGGACATGAAACGACACAAAAACAGAAAAAGCCCTCAGAGAGCAACAACCTCACAACAGCACCAGAGGTTTACGAAGATTTCTCCGTCAGAGTTATTGCCGGCCCCTAAATCTACCGACAACTCCAACAAACTCTCTGAGTATCTCACAGATACTCTGTAGCCTCTCGTCCCCCACGCCTTCCGCTTCAATGTCTCTGTTCAGCCCACTGACCGTCCAGCTCCACCCCCAAAAGGAACATCGAAGGAATCTGAGCCCCAAGCTCCGCCCCCCCCAAAGAAACATCAAGGAAATCGAAGGATCAAAGGCAGCAAAAGCTACGATATGGCGTCGCTACTCCAAACGGCTAATTATTTTATTTTATTTTATTAATGTCGTCAACGAAATTCAATCCCCTCTAGGATACGGCAAAAACTTACCACTGGGTAAAATGTCATGAAAATCCATCCTGTAGTGTCTCCTTCTCACAAACAAACAAACAAACAAACAAACAAGCACAAACAAACACAAATGCCACACACATAAGTGAGCACACACTGGAGTAGGAATAGAACATAGAACAGATGGCTGTCAGTAGTTTAACATGCAGACTACCTCTCTGGACACCAGGCGTTAGTAAAGTAATCCTATCCTGGGAGGTTTGGGATTTTTTTGTCACGTTTGTTTGTTTGTTGGTTTTCCAGCAGCATCACACGATAACTAATAAATGTCTTCTACACAAACTTCCTGGGAGGAAAGGTCCCGGGACAGAACCGAGTTCTGCTGCGGATCCCTTCTGAAGGGGCAGATCCCTCTGGGGCGTTGACTCCATCTGCTGAGAGCGGATCTCCTTCCCTGAGAGATTTAAAGAAAGGAAAAATCCTGGATCTTCTTCCTCGTCTGGATTCCTACCAAAACTGTTGGCGTCTATTCAAGCCCAAGACCCATCATCCCCTCTATGCAGTGGGTTTCACATAATCTTCCTCTTCTTCTTTTGGCTCTTCCCTTCAGGGGTCACCAGAGAGGATCAACTGGTTCCATTTTGCCCTGTCGCCTATATCTTCTTCTGTTATACGAACCAACTGCATGTCCTCTCTGACAAAAAAACCCCCCTCCTCTTTGGTCTTGCCCGTCTTCTCCTGCCTTGCAGCTCCATCAACAGATAAAACAGTCAGTACCCTCCTCCAATGCTTCTAGCCTTGCTGCCTTTCCACCTGCTCTCTTTTTTGGACACAGCTCTACCTTTATTGGTTATTGTGCTTACATTTAAAGTTTCCTACTCTCACCCTTACACTGCTGCCTTTTCTCATCTCTCGCTGTCTCCAGAGCCAAGAACTGATAACATCAAGGGCTAGGGGCGGGGTTATTGTGACCAAAAAGACGGCTCTGGTTCTCAACGTAGGCTTGCAAAGCTAGCAACAGCACTTATATGGAGACGATGAGCTCCTCCTTCTTCGTTGTTGTGCTTGAGTATGGCGCGACCGTTGCTGCGTAAACAGACGGTGAAAAGAAAACAGGTTCTTAGGAGGTGCGTGAGTTGAACCAACTAAGCACTGGCACTAGTACCGGCGCCAAACTAGCACCAGGTTCTTTTTAGTGGAAAAGGGGTAACAGTAACATCAAAACTGAAGCTGATGATGTTTTATTTAAAAAGCCCAAAAAAAGTTTGAGGAGAAACAAATGAAATCCGGTGAGTGTTTTGATGTTTGTTTCGAACATTTGGCTCAACAAAGTCTTGTTGATCAATCAGGAGAGTCGAGTGGAGCTTAGCAAACAACGGAAGAAGAAGTAAATGTTGACGCCCGGATGTGATTGGATCCTTTTTTCTGGGCCCATTTTAAAGACAGAGTGATTGGTCTTGATCCACGAAGATCTATCTGATTCTAATCAGATATAACAGGACAAATAGACGAGGTCCGCGAGAACCAAACTCTAGTTCTATCGTAAAAGAGCCGACTGATGAAGAATATCTGCGAGTACAACTGTGTGTGTGTGTGCGTGTTTATGTTGTAAGTGTGTGTGTGTTCCTCGTATTTTGTTTCCTGGGTTTTCCTGCTTTGACATTTGAAGTCTTCTTCCTGGAGCCAAAGCCACGAGTCTATCAACCTCAGTGTGTGTGTGTCAGTGTTTGTGTGTGTGCGTGTGTCAGTGTATGTGTGTGTGTGTGTATGTGTGTGTGTGTGTGTTTGTGTGTGTGCAAGGAAGAAGGGCCAAAGTAAGTCACCGACCCCAAATGATTGAGTTTTCTACCCCAGCCAGGACGGGGACAGTTTTCCTGGTGCCTGTTGGTTCTGAGACACACACACACACACAAATACACACAAACGCACACATGAGGAGACTTTCGTCACCAACAGTCTGCTGGTATCCACATACCAGCATCTCTATCTAGTCCCTCAACCAACACCTCTTCATTCATACACAGTGAAAAAACACACAGTTGTGCAGAATGATAAACACACACACACACACACACACACACATGAGCAGAGTTTTCATGGGCTCTGGCCTCTGTCACTGTCAGCGATAGAGGCTGGCATGTACAAACACACACATCCAAACACACTCTGTACTCTACAATAACACAAAGATGGGATGAACTCTGGTTCTGCTGGTCTTTTTGTGGAAGTCCGTCTGCGTGGACTTCAGTAGGAGTTTCTCCGCGTCTCTGCTGACGGCGTCTCACCGACGCATCTCTTCAAATGCCCGAATCACCGCTGCTTCCTCGCGCCCTCAGCCAGCAGAGAGCCACGCCTCGATATTATTAGCTACCAATTGCTGCTTCTCTTATCAGAGAGCGGTTACACATTGATGGCAGGTTCCCCATTTCTACTCAGGCTATATTACTCTGTGTGAGTCGGCCGAGAGAGAGAGAGAGAGAGAGAGGGAGAGAGGGAGAGAGGGAGAGGGGGAAGGAGGGAGAGAGAGAGAGAGAGATAGATAGATAGATAGATAGATAGATAGATAGATAGATAGATTAGAATTATTATTTGAATCTCAGAATTCTGAATTCTCACTATGATCACAGAATCGTGTCTTTATTCTCAGAGTTCCGACACAAACTCAGGGTCTCGTTTTTAAACTCATAATTCTGACTTTAAACTAATCATTTTGATTTTAATAGCAAAATTCTGACTTAAATGTCAGAATTTAATTCCGACTTTAATCACAGAATTGTGACTTTATTCTAGTTTTGTTTCGATCAGTTTATGGTGGGTTTATAGCAGCCCTCTGCAACTATATCACATTTCCCGTCATTTTTGGCATTTTTACTCTAAATGAGGTGTTTTTCCCTGGAACTTTTTCATTCTGACATTCTGGGCTTTCAAACGGGAAACAAAGGTGGGAGAATGTTGGAGATTCCAATAATCTACCTCCGGACATGGAAAACACTTGAACCTGAACTGTTGGTAGGTGTATTGCATTGTGGGTAATGCAGGCACCATGGTTTTAACAAAGAAAAAAAAAAGATCTCATTTGACCTACATGATGTGTTTAGTCCTTTTTTATCTTTTTTTTTTTTTACTCTTTTCCATTCATTTTTAAAAAAGAAGATTATTTTCTGAGATTAAAAACTGGTTTATGTCATGAAGGAAATAAACAGTTTTTTTCATTGATCCTGTTGGTTACAACATTTTGTAAATTTTCAGTAAGCTTCAAATTTGTGTTACAATAAAATATTGTAACAGCAAAGGAACCGCAGTTATAATAAATATAAATAATAATAAATTATATTAATGTTGACTGACTTACATAAGGAGGCGCTTTGCTGTCAAAAATGTCAATATCAGGTTATAAAATAGAAAATTATCCGGTAAAAACGTGAAAATTATATATAATTATAGTTATAACGTCAAAATAATCTATCATATAAAAACAACTAGGTTAAAACGATGATTGGGAAAAAAACATTCCAGGCGTGACAGCCTTGAGCTTCCGTACCTTAATTTCAGTTTGCATAGGGAGTTAAATTCAAGTTATTAGCAGATGTTGGGTTTCTGGTCTGTTGGAAGGTCCTGCACTGAACAGCTTTGTCAAACATCTACATTAGCGTATTTGCACACAATTAGGCCTTTTGGTGCCACCTGGATACATTTTGTGAACATTTATTTTTCCTGATATTGAATGGAATTAATTAAAAAAATAAAATAGGCCTTGATGAAAAAAAAAAGTAAAAAAAAAAGTAGGTGTAGGCCTATAATCATATAATTAATGAGCTAAAAAGTGAAATAGCCTGTAGTGTTGAAGTTGGACACGCACCCACACACACACACACACACACACACACACACACACACACACACACACTGGAAAAATATTGGCAGCTTGCGCAGAGCCACATAATTCAATGTCTGTGGGAAGTGGCCGTACAATGAAATGGCCTCGTGTGTTTACGTTCACGGGTGTTGATGACAGGTATAAATCTGTCCTCGCGAGGACAACAGCGGCCGGAGACTTCCGACCACAGGCGCGTCGAGCATCCAGCCCGATACATCATATTTGTCATGAATAACAGAAGAGGCCTTAATGTCGTTTCAGCAGAACACCGGCTCAGCAGAAGAATGAAATAAACAAAAAATATATATGTGTGACCCTCCAGAGCCACCAGTTCACGTTTAATATATTTGTATGAATATAAACACCAGGTGATCTGATTCTATTTAATTCATCTAATGTAGCTTTAAAGCCCTATTTAAAAAAAAAAAAGTTGTAATTATGAGCTCCCATTGGCGCCCAAATGTTTAAACAAACTTTAAAATGCGTTTGTTCACATTTAATTAATCTTACCTCGTACTTAACTTTTGTCATCCCTCTGCAGGATTTAATCAAATACAGTTTTCGTTTTTTTACACGTTTGCTTAAAAATAATAGTCATGTTATAAGATTAAGTAATCTTAAAATGGAGAAAAAAACGAGCGGTCCATAAAGGCACCACCTGCGCGCGAGAATAATGGGATTTTTCAATAAAGATTATCCAAAAATCGCCACTTTGGAGGACGACCGAGGTCGTTCTAACAAGTATCCAAGACAATGTTTCAATGTTTAGGCGTGTGTGTTCGTGTGGAGCGGAAAGGATACCGACGTTTCAGATTAAGGAGAAAAATAGAAAGATATAGTTGGTATTTAATGGAGAAAAACCATCGCAGCTATTTATAACAAAGAATTTCAAGATGTCTTCACAGGACGTTTACCAAAAAATAAATGATTTTTAGATGTTCATCGTTATTAGATTATATTATTTAGACAATGTGAAGACAAGAACTATAAAAAATAAATAAAAAATATGATGGATTATCTTTAAAACTTTTAAATATTAAACTTTTCTAAAAATCTAATTCAACCAAGAGCTCAACAAGAATGAAACAAATAAGATAAACCTATTTTTCCATATAAATCTTTAGTTCCCATCAGACAGAACCATGGAGCCTCTCTAACAAAGGCCCGGAATATTTAAAAAAAACTAAAGAAAAACTATTTGCTTGGCGGATCTTTTGTTAAATTATCAAGTGTTATCAACTTTTTTTTTTACACGTTTCTTTTTTTAGTTGTGAGCAGGAGGGAGGAGGGAGAGAGAGAGAGAGAGAGAGAGGGAGAGCGAGAGAGAGAGAGAGAGAGAGAGAGGGAGTGAGATGATAACAGCTGGATCTTGATCACTAGGTACTTCTAATCTCTCACTCCTCCTCCTCCGTGTCACCTCTTCACTTTATTCTCATTTTTTCCCTCAAACAAACTCCTCTGCACGGTTTGGGATTTGAGAGAGGACCGGAGAGTTTTGGCGGATTCTCTCTGTTTTGCTCGATAAATAGTTGATCGTTCGGACCTGCAGCCACCGATCATTATCTCCTCATCCACGCGGATGTCCAGCTCCAGGCGGAGGATATGTATCAGGGCATAATGACCACCAACCACGGAGCTCCTTCCTACGAGGCCGGGTTTCTCCACAACGCCTCGGCGGGCACCTCCCCGGTTTACGTGCCCACCACGCGGGTTGTCAACCCCATGATCCCGGCGCTGCCCTACCTCCAGACGCCCCCCGGCGCGTCGCAGCAGAGTAGCGGCGTGTCGAGTCACTCTGCCTGGGCGCAGCCGGGCGCGGACCCGGTGTCTTCGTACAATCACTCCCCGGTGTCTCCGCGCTTCGCTTTCTCCACCACCCCCCCTCTGTCCTCCGGGGTGGCCACGGCCCGGGACTCGGCGACTCCTTACAACAGCCCGCTCAACATCTCCGCCAACGGGAGGGAGCACTACGGCGCCCGGAGCCTCGGCGGCTCGTATCACAGCCCCTACCCGGCCTACATGAGCCCGAACGTGGGTGGAACGTGGCCGGCGTCCCCCTTCGATAGCCCGGTGCTCCACGGCCTGCAGTCGGCCGCTCCTCCAGGGACAGCACGGCACCAAAACATAGGTGAGCAAAGAGTATTAATTTAAATGTCTTTATAATAGTATTTTATCTTATTATTATTATTATTATTATTATTATTATTATTATTATTATTATTATTATTATTTTCTGTCTTTCTAATACATATGTTACATTTCACATTATATCTTAAAATATGTCTAAAAAGCCGTGCTTTTAAAATACGTTACGGGATTTACCAAATGGTTAAAAATGTTTAACCCAGATTAAGTTCATTTTCAAAAAAACATTATATTTATTTAATGAATTAATGAGGCTGCATCAAATTTCTGCAGAGCGACATTTAGATGAAACTTGAGTTTTAATTCTACTTGGGTTTTATATTTACAGACTAAATTTAATTTAAACGACACGTCAACGAAAACCTTTACATTTCCTGACATAATAAAATAAATAACCATCTAGATTTAAGGCCGGTTGTCACCCCTGATAATATATTTCTTTAAGATGTTCAACACGATTTTTAATCAAATTTTCTTGTCAGTTAATATCATATTAATATATATATAAATACATATATATAAATATATATATATATATGGGTTTGGTTTGCAATGAAATATAATTAATATGTTGCAGCTTTTGTATTCAAAAATATAATGTAATTAAACATTATATGGTTAAATTTATATTAACACTTTTTTTATGCATTTATTTGTTTATTTTACATTTAACGAGTAGAAACAACTTTTATTTTTATTTCAAAGTAATTGACTTTACAGGAAACACAACAACAACAAAAAAAGGACAAGCCTTTGATCATGTGACATGCAGAAGGAAAAAGCAAAAAGTAATACTTTATGAAATGAAAACAACAGGCCAAACCGCCTGAAAATAGAGATAAAAAATAATAAGACTCAGATTAGAGATGGTTGTATGTCAACATGTGTTTACATACATTCTAAAGAATAGAAAACATCATCGTTGTTTATGACTTGTGGTTGATTTTGACCAAAAGATGACGTCGGATTTGATTTGAATCTGTTCCTGATCAGATAGAAGAGGTGAAGTTTCTGCAAATATTCATAACTAATCTAAGATTATATCCCTAATAGGAGCAGAATTATCCTGTAGCTGCTGGTTGAACTCTGGACGCTCACAATATATTGATTTCTTTTTGCTCAGCTGGTTCCTCCTTTAATGAGTCTGACCCTATAGAATCAATGTTGTGTTTATTTCCTGCATAAATCCCAACGTTTTCATTTAAACACATATATATATATATATGATATATTCCCATATCTTCATCATTAAACCACATTATCTTTTACTGGATTATACACATCATTAACTATCAGTATCAAAGCATATGTTGATTAACAGGCTGATTACCTCCTTATTCATAAATATCAATAATCATGTGACTCACATGTGATGATTTAAAGTTAATAATTGAACATTCCCATTGAGCGAACAAATGTGGTGTTTGATGAAGATCAGCTTCACAAAAGTGTGGCAGGATAAGAGCATTGATCCGCGGTGACCTCTTCATGCGATTGCAGCCGGCGGTAACTTTGATTAACGGGCTTCAGCTCATTGTTTTACAATCGAATCCAATGAACTCAATAAAAAAAAGGGTTTGATGAAGGGATCCTTCGAGCTGGCAGATAAAAAAAGACAGAAAGACACATCAGATGCGACACCGGTCGCTTCCATGTCATAAAAAGGAGAAAATAAAACAGAAAGTTTCATCAGAATGGAAGAGAATATCACCGAGGACAAGAATAAATCTATAAAAACTGTGATTAGTTGTGTTTATATCCAACAACGAAATACAATTTTGTTTTTTTTAATTCATATCTTTATTCTTAAGAGAAGCATGGCCGCTGTGATCAAATAAAGTGATTGGTAAATATCTTTATACAAAGATAGATGCTCCAATTCTGACATTTAAAAAAAAAAATTTCTTTCTACAAGAAATCATTTTTATTATTATTCATGTTTTTTTTATGAATCTCATTATTATACGGTTATAAGGCATCATATCATAATAATTCATCTGATGAAGATTAATTTTTTTATCTCCCTCACATGCAAGTAGTTAATAACTGTATTATTGTATGGAAAAGAGAATTTTAACTTTATCGCTCTCTCTAACTTCGCCCGACGACAGTTTTTCTAGCAAATGGTAAAATATTACATTGGAAAAAAAAAGTGCCCTTGAATATGAAAAGGGAAAGCAGACTCCTCTGCTGCACACTGTAAACAAATATATGCAGAAAATACGGTAAAAAACTGTGAAAGGGCAACAATAAGAAACCGTAAAATTCTAGCAGTATATCAGTGTAGTAGAAACGCTGAGTCATCTTAAATAAAGAAACAATAAATAACTCCTTTTTTTTTACAGTATGAATATGTGGAAAACAGAATTTGACTGGAAAAATACAAACTTTTGACAAAATGAATGGAAATAAATCAAAAGCCATTTTGTGTAAATAACAGATTTTTGCTGATATGTACATTTAAATTTACAGAAAAACAAACTTAAAAACTTAATCCTTATAGCAAGAACATACCGTTGTTTTTACAGTAACAAGATGCTAATATATGCTATAAACTTGTGAAATCATGCACTGTGAGATTTGATCCAAATGTAAAACGCGTTATAAATTAAATGTATTATTATTATTATTAAAGTCTGACTTTATTCTTATTATCTGTCGTTTTATGTGGCGAACGAAAATGTTGACATCATTTCTGCTTTTTCAGGGTAATTTACCGTAATTACTTGTATATAATCTCGGTATTTTTTTAACTGCAAAATTCAGACAACACAACTGCCGGAATTTTACCGTAAATTATAAAATTACCGTAAATGAATTAATTACAGTTTGATTTATTTATTTTATTTTATTTTATTTATTTATTTATTTTTTTTACAGTGTAATTAAAAATCCTTTTGAGGAAAATGCATCTAAATTAAAAAAAAATCATGTGTTATTAAGAAATTACGTCCACAAAACTATTATATTTTACAACAATGTATATTTTATGACCTCATGATGTTTTTTCCAGTAAAAACAAATATATAAAGAAATAAACAATGTTTCTCTCGGAAATAATTTATTGAATTGAGTAAATATGTTTAAATGTCGACAACTTCCACCCAACAGAGTTATGTTAAACATAATTTAATAACTTTTTTAAGGTGAAAAATAACAAGGAAATAACAAACAACAGGACTGTATTGGACAGTTGCAGCATTTCCTGTTTCCAGTTAGATTACCTCACTCTAATCTATTCTAGATAAACTAATCTAGAAATAAAAACTCAATGCATCTTTGTGCAATTCACTCAAAACAAAAAAAGTCAAATTTAAATCAATCTGCTTTTATGGTATATTATAAAAAACCCAAAATTTTAACTTTAACCTCCTAAAGTCAGCAAAGTTTAAAAGTGTTAACACATAAATATGTTCATTAAATTAGCTAAAAATGGAAATATTGAATGAAAGAACTCTCAAAGTTGTATTTTAAGTTGGGCGGTATGGAGGAATAATCCTGCCTGGAATGATTAAACTGAATAACTTTGATTTAAACCTGAATAAATGTCTTTTTTTGTTGTTTATAAACTCCACTCAGATAAAAACACGTTTCTGCAGCTGGAAACATGGACCTGTAGTTCTGATATTTCTCACGTGTGTTGTCTGGACCGGCTGTCTGGTGTTTTTCTTGTGTTGGCTACGATTGCTGCCTGGCTCAAGGTTACTTTGCGGCGCTGTCTTTGTTTTGCTGGCAGCCTTGGAGGAGGACGTTCTTCTTCCACACAGCAGATGGAAGCCAGATTCAAACCAGCGGCAGAAGGAGAAATAAAAAAGTGCAGCTCGGTTCAAAGTCAAAACCAGGCCGGAGGTGGTCCAAAGTTCTGATGTGTCTCACGTCCCCTTCACCTGTCCTCGGGGCGGGGGTCTGAGTTTGGCCCCTCTGCTACACCGAT
>VRLP01002947.1:0-74405 GCA_009660295.1 Lophius piscatorius
ATATATATATATATATATATATATATATATATATATATATATATATATATGCAGATGATTTGGTCCTGTTGGGTTCATCAGTCCATAATTTCAAGCAGCACTGGAGCAGCTGAGTGTCAAGCGGCCGTTATGAGAGTCAGAACCTCCAAATCTAAGGCCATGGTTCTGCTGGGAAACAGCGGGTTGTCCCGTTTGGGTTTGGGGTGAATTGCAGCCAAAAGTGAAGGATTTTAAGTATCTTGGTCTCTTGTTCTGGGCCAGGAGATGGACTGGTGGTTCGGCTCAGCATCAGCAGGAACGATGGTGTTGTACCGGTCCGTTGTGGTGAGGATCGCTGAGGCAAAGTTCTCAATCTACAGGTCCATCTGGGTTCCAGCCATCACCTCTGGTCCTGAGCTCCGGGTCGAGACCCAAAGAATGAGGTCAAGGATACAAGTGGCTGAAATGACTTTCCTTCACTGGGGGGGCGGGACTTAGAGAAAAGGCGAGGAGCTCAGACATCTGGAAGGAGCTCGGAGGAGAGCTGTTGGGGTGGTCCATCATCTGATCAGGATCCTCTATGATGAATCTCCTCTGGAGGTTTTCAGCCACATCCAACTAGGCTGAGAACCTCCAGAACCCCAGAACTCTCTGGATCGACTTTAAATCTCGTCTGGCCCGGGAACGCCTCAGGATCCTCCCGGGATGAGCTGGAATGTGTTGCTGGGGAGAGGGACTCAGCATCACAGCTGTGTGGCTGTACTTCCTCTCCGGCCCTCAGCGCCATTGTTTCTGAGTGCTGACAGCTGCTTCCGGGTCGCAGTCAGCAGGAGGTGGGACCCCACGGAGGTGGGTCACGTGGAGGTGGGTCACACGGAGGTGGGTCACGTGGAGGTGGGTCACGTGGACCCCTTTGTTCCGACTAGAATCAGTTCAAGAGCCTAATTCAGAACAAGAACGCCTGATTGAAATTTCATTTTTGTTGCACGGAGGGAGGGAAGAGCTCTTGGATTATGGACAGGATGTAAACGCGGGTACAGAACACTTCCTGGTCCAGAACACTTCCTGGTCCGCGGGTCAGCGACGTCATCATCACACGGACTGGACCGCAGCAGGGAGAATCTTTTAAACACAAACACGCCGAGAGGAAATAATGAACTCTGCAAACATCCATTCATCCAATTACGTTTATTTTCACTTTCGGTTCCACATGTCCCTCTCCCCTGCAACACTCTCCAGCTCATCCTGGGGGGTCCTGAGGTTGTCCCGGACCACAAGAGAACTTAAAAACCCTCCAGAGAGTTCTGGGTCTACCTCGGGTTCTCCTCCCAGTTGAATCTGCCTGGAAAACCTCCAGAGGGAGGCGCCATGGAGGATCCTGGTCAGATGAAGAACCTCCTCAACCGGACCCTTTCTACAGGGAGGAGGTCCGCTCTGAGATCCACTCTCGTCGTAGGGCTGAGCCCGGTCACCCTTCAGAGGAAGCCCATTTCAGCAGGACCGGCATCGGTGCTCTTTATTATTCATAAGGATAAATCCGACAACAACAAAGTGGATCTGAACGTAGTCATTGACGAAGAGGAGGACCAACGGTGAAGGTTTCTGATGATGGAGGAAGAGAAGAAGAAGAGAAGGAAAGGAAGTGTGACGGGAAACCAAAGACTAAAGACTAAATAAACTCTCAGCATTCCCTCAGATTCTTCACATCTCTTAAAAACAACAACTTTATTTCATGGTTTTACCATCAAAACCTAAAATATAAAAGAGTAAAAGCAGGAAAATGAGATGATTTTATTCCTGCAGGTTTTTTTTCCAGATATTAGACGCTGTAAAAAAATAATATAAAATAAAAATTAAAAGTATTTTAGGTTGAAAATCATTTAAAAGAATCATTTTTTCTTTCTGCAGAACCGCGATTGGACCTCGAACATTTTAAGGTCATTAATTCTTTTATAGATTCTTTCTGAAGGTCCATTTTCTGAACCTTCTAAAGGTCATTCACGGATTTATCAAATACTTTTCATCCCTTTTATTTCTAGGTTTTATGATCTGGATCTTGTGTTTCGTTCACAGGCGGTTTTAAATAAATAAACCCCTAGTGGGATTAATAAAGTCCTTTTTAACCAGAACTATTCATTTGACCCATAAAACATGAAAAGAAATGTTTAAAAAAAAGAAACTTTCTTCCCAGAACCCAAAGTATATGTTTGTATATAAATATTTATATATATAAAAACATCAAGAACGCGTCTTTTACTGCAAAGACTGATGGGAAAATTTCAGAAGGGTTGAATTGAAGAAGACGATCTCCTCAGACGTCCCGTTTTCTTCAAAACCCATAAAAACCCGACAGAACCGAACAGAACTGAACAGGTCAGCTGTCTGGCCTCTCGGGCCGCACATGACAAGAGAAGAAGAGGTGAGAGCCTCTTCCTGTTCCAACTATCTGTCCGTCCCTCCTCCTCCTCTTCCTCCCATCCTCTGCAGCTGTACATCCAGCTCCATTAGCTGACTGAACCCCCCCCCCCCCCCACCGCCCCCCCCAGCAGATAAATCATTCAACCCCGGGTGACGGTCGATGTTCAGTTCTGCTCACCGCTGCAGACTCCTGCGTGGGAGCGGCACGTTAGGAGCCGCGGTCACATGACCTTGTTTTGACACTGCGGCGAAAAAACTGGTTGTTTTTGCTCCTCATCACCCCTCATCATCACCCCCCCCCCACTTTCTGCATGGATTGTTTTCCAGACAATGGACACAGATTCTGGCGACCCACAAACAGGATGACGGGCCGCTGTGGCATTAATTCATGATCAGAGCCGGTGGCGGCGGGTGAGTTTAGAAAACTGAAGGAGGGAGAGTTTTTAAAAAAATGTTTTTATTAAGTCATAAATTTAAGCTTTCTTTAACTATAAGAGGAATTTATTCATGATTAAAAACATGTTTTTTAAAGAATTGTTAAACCTCCTCCTCACCTGTTACCTGACAAACACATGGAACCAAATGTTATGCTTTTGGTCTCAACAAATGTAAAAAATAAATGTTTATGTTGGGTGCTCTTATTTTGAAGGGGTAGAGCGGAAGTTTGGTCGGCTAGTGTTGTAAGGATTCTGCTGCGAAGAGAAAATAAAGTACGAGTGGTACTCTTCTGCCTCGCTAGCTCTTCACCTGTGTGGTATTATTTTGTAGTTTCAAAGTAAAAGCATGCGTGGTAAACCCTCTGCTACACACAAACACACAAAATAAAACATTTTCTACATCCATCCCAGCTTCTACGCTTTCCACAGATTTTAGCTTTTAGCTAGCTGAGTTGATCTCACAGCATTTTCACATAAACGTACCGTGTAGTCTGTTTTTTTTAAAAGTTCTATTCAAACAAAGTTTATTTTAATTGAGTTGAGCGATGAGTCAGATAATAATATATAATAATGAAGTGTCCTTTGATAGGAAATGAAGTCCTTTTTATCCAAAAGAGATAATAATGGTTTATTTAAACCAGTTAAACCTCTTTTTTATATTATTTGATCTCCGACCTTCCGTTCCAGCTTCCCGAGACGAGACCTCCCCCTCAGTCCTCCCCCTCAGTCCTCCCCCTCAGTCCTCCCCCGCTCCCGTTATTACCGACACCTTTCCACATCTCCTTCACCTCGAGGCAACGACCCCCCCCGACGGAGAAGATGACCGTGAAGCTGCTTTTGTGGCATAAAGATGGTGACATTTGTAACTTGCTTTAAAAAGTATTACAGTAGAGTATTTTTAAAACAAGCGTAAAAATCTTTCCGCTGAAACACGGAAATAGACCTAAAAACGATTCAAGCAGGTTTAGCTAACTGTAAGCGATGGAAAGTCATTTATTTTGTTAACCTTTTGTATTTTATATTAATAATTAGGAGATAAAAGTACATAATAAGAGTTTTATTATTGCCGCTGGGCTTGAACCCTGTTACCGCTAGCTTAATATTAGCCGGACTATCAGACTAAAAAAAAGTGTTTTTTTTCTTAAAATTTGTTTATTTTTCAGATGTAAAATATGTTTGACAAGATTGATTTTCACAAGTCAAAACAAATGAGCTACATTTCCCAAAGAAAAAAAACCTGGCTGGAAGAAGCAACCCTGTTTGGTTGTCTATGAAGGTCAGGTCAAAGGTCAGGTTAAAGGTCAGGTTATGACTCCGTCGTAGCCTGATTTTAATACGATCCAGTCATTGGCGACAAATTCCTTTGTGACGATTTGGTTTAGAAGTATAACAAAATCAACTAGAGAGCACTCTGAGAACTCAAACCTCCGCCACGACACAATGTCGTGACCTCCTTTAAAATATAATCGTCTCTGTGATATTACAAAACCTGCCTCTGGCGACAATTTCAAGCAAATCTATCCAGTAGTTTTCCCGTTATCCTGCTAACAAACAAACAAAAGTAAAATAAAACCTCCTCGATGGAGGCAACAACAAATCTTTGTCTTCTGGTCCGCGACACCAGTCGGAACTCGAGCATGATTTCTTTTCATCTCCCCTGACCTGTTGTGAAGTCGACCAATAGGAGGACTGAGTGAGCAGAAACATGGTGGAACTACGATAAAGAAGAGAGGGTCGTTGAAATGTGGCAACAAAACGCCGACTTTTCAATGTTCCACTGAAGGAAAACCCGGAGAGAGTTATGAAAGAGCGTTGTCGGCAGGATCACAGAGCCCCAGTTGACCCACCTCCTCATCTACATCACTGGTACGACGTGAATGAATGGTTGGGGTCAAACTTGTGGCGATGCCAGCCGTCAGATAATGACTGGAAGAATCTGAAATACCATCACTAGTTTTATCATTTAATTTTAGTTAATACCTCCTATTATTTCTTCTTTTCACAACCATTTTAATCAAATAACTCGATAATTCATCCCTGCTGGGTTCGTGTTCAAATTAGTTTTTGGTCTGCGTTTTTAATACTTACTTTTAGTACATTTATTCCAATAAAAATACTTTTGATACTCAAGTACATCAAATTTCAGCCACTTTAAGTTTTCTGGTAATAGATTTTAACTTCTACTCAAGTATAGTTTTATTTTTTATTTTTTTAAGTCTTTATACAAAACGACTTACTTTAATCAACCTGTAGTGACATCATAAATCTTGACATGTCATATTTTTTGATCTTTTAACTCTTAAATGTCCAAACCGAGAAAGAAAACATGGAAAAATGTATTTCTTTGCATATTTTATTCCTTCGCGGCATTTAATAATGTAATTTCATTTAATCTTTGACGCCTTAAATTTACCATAAAATGACCAATTATGAATTATCAAGCAGTAAAAAAAAAACAATAAATTACTTCCTGATGAAATTTTGTATCTAATCATTTTTTTAAAAAGACAATTTGACCCTTTTCAGACTATTTTTTTCTTTCTTTGCACAAGTGTCATAATTCTGTTTTGTCCTCACACGCGTAAATATGCCATAAAAATCAAACTAAAACAAAATCCTATTCATTGAATTAGACTTTTTCTAGTTTAAGCCTCTTCCTGGGTCGGATCATTGACCGGCGGTGTCCCTCAGGGCTCCGTCCTCGGCCCCTTCCCCCTCAGGATAAACATGCCGTCGCTGGCTGATACTCTAAACGGGTTCAACCACATTTGTCAGGAAGAACTAGAGACTCAAAGGAGCTCAACCAAACATATGAGCGGGACATTAAAGTATTATTCTCACCATCTTCTGGCTGAAGGTTCTGGAAGGCTGTAAACAAAAACGCTTGAAAGTCTGAACGAGTTCCACTGTCGTCGTGATTCGAGGAATCACAGATTGCGTTTGTTTGCCTTGTTCTGCGACGCCACTCATCCTAATGAGAGCATTCCACTCCCAGCTGCCTCGGGTGGGCTTCCCGTTATTTACTGAGCAATTAGACTTAAAACACAAGCTTTGAGACGGATATGATTGTACAAAGTGATAGAACACACACACACTCACAGACACACACGCACACACACACACACACACACACACACACACACACACACACACACACACACGATTATTTTCAGAGATGAAGGTTACATACAAACGCGTTGAGAAAACAATGAGAACGGTTTTATTTACAAACTACATTTTTCCTTAAAGCTAAAGTTGTGAGATTTTTAAGGGCGATGTTTTTTTTTCATGTTGTTTTGCTTTTTGATGAAAAGGATTAAATAGTTGTGTCACATCATCAAACAGTTTGTCTTTTTTCTTTGTTTCTCTACATTTTGAAACCTGCTCCACCTCCTCCTGTCCTCCGTCACACCAACCAACTGCATGTCCTCTCTCACCACATCCACAAACCTCCTCTTTGCTCCTCCCCTTCTTCTCCTGCCTGCAGCTCCATCTTCATCATCCTTCTACCAGTAGATCCACTATCCCTCCTCTTCTTCTTCACGGGTCAGAACCATCTCAATCGGTCCTCTCTGACTTTGTCTCCAGGACGTCTAACCTGGACTGTCCCTCTGATGTCTCCTTTCTAATCCTGTCCTTCCTCCTCACTCCCAGAGAACACCTGATCATCTTCAGTTCTTGTCTTCTGGGCTCCCGCCGTCTCTAAACCATCCAGCAGAGCTGCTCTCACCACCATCCTGGAAACCTTTCCCTTCACTCCTGCTGCTCCTCTTCTGTCACAGATAACTCCTGACACTCTTCTCCACCAACTCCACCCTGTCTGCACCCACTTCTTTACCTCTTTTCCACACTTCCCCGTTCTTCTGCACAGTCGACCCCAAGTCCTTGAATTCCTGCCCCTTCTCCACCTCTACACCTCCATCCTCACCTCCCCCTGCCTCCCTTTCATCCACACACATTTATTCTTTCTCGCTGCCACTGACCTTCACTCTTTTTCTCCCCAGCACACACCTCCACCTTTCCAGGTTTTCCTCCACCTGCTCTCTGCTCTCACTACAGATCACAATGTCCTCCACCAACATCATAGTCCATGACCTCAGCTGCCAGCCTCTCCATCGCCACAATAAACAAGAAGGGGCTCAGAGCCCATCCTTGATGCAGTCCCACCTCCACCTTGAACCGTCTGTCTCTCCTTCTGCACACCTCACAGCTGTCATACATGTCCTTTACCACCCTTACATACTTCTCTGTCGCTCCAGACTTCTTCAGGCAATTCCACAATTCCTCCCGTCGCCCCTCTCAAAGCAACCAACTCATCTCAGGTTCTCCATCTTTCTTCCTTCTTCTTCTTAACTTAGCTTCCATTCCTCTGGCCCAGATCTTCACTGCGTGGCCCGTCAGCTTCATATATCTCTGATGCTGCTGCAGCTATGCTATTCCCCCTTGTTCTTGGAAATAAACACCAGTACACTTTTCCTTTTGAACAATCTATAAAAACTCCTCACCCTAACTCTCAATATAACCTTCTTAAATGAGATTTACATTTCCAGCATGATCTCATAATTAATCTTCCCTTTAACATACTGTATCATCACGCTGAACCCCCCAAAAACATGCCTGATTAGAGCCTGGGATCACGTCGAAGTGATCTCAGACTCCAGAGGCTCCTTCCCTCAGCTCCTCATGAGGAATACAATAACTGAGAATGAAACAGAGAATTTTCCATCCTTTTGTGACATCATTTTGTGGCACAGTTGGGGGTGATTTCTACCACTGCCTCACTGTGGGCCGTGTTCTTCCATATCAAGTGGAGGTTTGAGTCATTCTCACCTTCAGGCTGCTGCTTTCTTTCATCCCCTCCCCGTCTTAATCCTGCTGCACCGGGGAGACATTCAGGATGTGGAGCCCTCACGATCAGATATGAGCACAGTTTTGTAATCTGGGCCGGTGAGTCAGACTGAGTGAACAACGTAAATCCAGGTGAGAACGAAGGGAATGCGGAGCTCTCAGCAGTATAAATCACACAGATCTAAAGGTTTCTTAAAGTTTGACAATTGTCCTCTCTCTCTCTTTGTGACCCCTGCGTCCCTCTCTCTCTTTCCCTCCCTCTCTATCAGGAAATCTCTTTATTGAGCTCCCACAGAAAGGAAACCTGTTTCCATGGGTACGGATTTATTTTTCTTCTCGACAGGCTACTCAGACGTGTCAGAAAGTTACATTTATATACTTGGCCACTGACGCAAGATGAAGCATATTAGCATCAATTCAGGCTTTAAAGAGTGGGACTTTTCTTTTTGCATCGGGGGGCGCAAAGTGGATCAAACTGAACGATATTATTCCAGCTTTTATGTCATGAGGTCTACTTAACGCTAGAAGTGGAAGAATGTGTCTTCTAGACCAGCGATTCTCAAGCTTCTTCTATAAGCTAACTCTTTTTTTGTATTACTTTTTGCAGCCAAAGTTCCCCGACAAAACATTTTTGTTCGTCGCTCATTAGTCCCGGAAAGACGCAAGATATCGTCATTAAATATTTAGTTTCTATTAAAACATCATCGCTATAGTCTAGATGAAAATGTAGGTCCACACTAATAGGGTGGAGTTTCATTGGCCGTCTGTTTTTCCTTAATCCACCAAGTGTCAGTTTTAAATTCTGCCAGGTAACAAGTTGAGATAATGTCCCGCGACGTTTGTTTTTTAAACCCTTTATTACAACTATCCCGAAACCCAACCTGAAAATAATTATAAGAAATGGGCATAACTAGGCTAAAGTTATGCCGCTTTGAAATTTTACTTCGGAGCCAGAGCCTGACTTTGCTTTTTTGACTGCCTAAGCACCAGCTCCTGGCTCTCAACAACTCTTTGCTGGTCTAGAGCCAAGAGCGGAATACGTCTGGGCTGGGGCTGGGGGCGGGGTTATTGTGACAGACAAGAACGCCGCCCCCAAACACCGAACCGCCATTTTTAAAATTACAGCGGAGCGAGTTTCATCCGATAAACGATAAACATAAATCTGGATCTCAATGTAGGCTTGCAAAGCCAGGAACAGCCCTTGCATGGAGACGATGAGCTCCTTCATCTTCCTTGTTGTGCGTGAGTACGGCTCTAGCGTTGCTGGGTAAACAGAGTGACGTACTGACGATATACGGTGATGTAATGGCGTGGCTCTGACTTGGCTCCTCGCCAATGGAACAGCAAACACCAGCACCGAACTAGAGCCGGGTTCTCTTTGTTGGAAAAGGGTTATAACACTAAAAGGTGATTCCCTCTGAGGTCACGAAAGAGTTCTATCTGGTTGGCTTTGAGGTTTGATTGGAAGGTACCATGGATTTGGACTTGGAGTCGTCTGAGGTCCTTGGTCGTACCAGTTGTAAAGAAAACCTCCTTCTTTGGGTCTCTACCAAGAGCCCATGACCATAGGTGAGGTCTGGGCCTAAGATGGTCCACCACATGATCGCCACAGTGGACCGGTACAACACCATCACCCCTGCTGGTGCGGCACCAAACTGCCTTTCCATCTATCGGTTGATAACATGTGGACTTTATTTAGTCAACGCATTGTAGCAGGTGAAGAGCTTTGGAAAAGGATTGTTGCAGGTTATTATGTGGGTGACTGAGGCTGAACGCATTATTTTTCAAATTATGAGATTGGCACTAGACTGAGTAGCAATTTGTGTGAACTGGTTGCCCTTTTTGCTCAATCTTTGAGTGCAATAATGTCCCCGGCTGCGGCCAAGTAATTCCCCGAATTATCCTTGAAATGCAAAACCACACAAAAGAAAAACACGAGAGACTAATGAGCATCAATCTTAGGAGTTCTAAGGAAATCTGCCAAGTCATTACATTCTAAATCAACACTCCCCTTATAGTTTGACTGATAATGTACAAAGGTGGATTTGAGGAAGGCATAGGCAAAAAGAGAGGAGGAAGATTTCTTTTTTTCATATTTAAATTGGAGAAAACAGTTGAAATGTAGAGAAAAAAAGTTTAACTAACTAAATCAGCAGAAGATCTTATTTATGTGGCATTTCTGTGCCTCTGTCAGAGAGACCTCCATCCACACCACATTGCACCTAAAACCATCAACACAACCACTGAAGTCAACGCCGTGGCTTCAGCTCGTCATACGAATCCATATTTCAACTTTGTTCCAGATATGCAGGAAAAAAATCATTATCCTCTGATTTAGTTACTTTATTCTTAACATTTCGACTTTATTCTAGATATTTCATCTTCTTTCACGACATTTGGACTTTTTTCTCAAAATATCAACTTTATTCTCAACATTTCGGGTTTATTCTTCACATTTCTACTTTATTGTAGACATTTTGACTTTTTTTTTCCCGACATTTCGTTTTATTCTTGACATTGCGATTTATTTTCTTGACATTTCGACTTTATTTCTGTCATTTGGACTTTTTTTTTCTGACATTTCGATTTTATTCTTGACATTTTGACTTTTTTTTCTCCAACATTTCAACTTCATTCTCAAAATGAAATTTCAAAAATTCCTCCTCTCATTTTTTCCCCCTCATGCCTGGCCCTAATACTCCTTCGTAAATAATGGGATCCCTTCGTCAATAAAACTAAACCCTATTTTGTTACATATGATATTTATTGCAATTTACTTTTCAATCAGGCTCAGTAAATTTGGCGATCCATCGGAACCGACACTAAACTAAAACAGAATTTTATCTTTGCTGCTGTTTTAGCATATAGCCACAAATATTAGGGAATAAATAGATTCTGGATCACCACATCTGGAGTACTGATTGGATCCAGAGCAGACTTTGATTGAAGATTATATAATACAGAGTGACCATCGCGCCTGTGGGATTAAACAAACAGCAAAACGATGAGGAGGGAAATGGAATTCGTACTAAACTGAAGTGTGGTTTGGCCTGGCAAGAAAACATTAAAACATAGAGGAAGGCCATCTGAAATGACAGAGCATCCTCTTACTCAGCACCGAGATTGCTGCCCAGCACTCCAGTAATAACTCTATTTGACCTCGTTTGCCCAAAGCCCCTCCAGAGTAACAACTTTATGTTTCTAGTCAAATACTAGAAGCTTAGAAACGGCTGCAGGAACTGATCTCCGTTTATCTAGACTGATTCGTTCTCGCTCATCTTAAACAATGTAAACTTCTACCATGTCCTCATACAAGCCAACATCCTGCTTCGACTCCTTCTCACCTTCCACTACTCTCTAAAATTCTCCAGAAACCAGAGAGATGCTTCTAAAACCAATACTCAAATACTTTGTCTACATCAAAGCCACTGCTTTACGCGGGTTAAAGTCCCATTCATGGGATCGATCTCAGTTAGCACTTGTTAAGGATGACCCAAGCAGGCCAAAGTTCAACGGGGCGTGCATCAGGGTTATGTGCTCGGACACATATTGTTTACCGTGTAAATACTCTCTTTAGGTAACACTGTCAGGAAAATAAATAAATGTAAATGTAAATGTATTATTATTATTATTAGTCACTTATCTGAACTTGAGGCATGTCTTAAGGACCTCAAAACTTGGAAGGACTCTGGATGGCTTAGGAGCCTGGAGTCATCTACAACCAGGATATGTCCTTTAACTCCCACATATAAAAGATTTCCAGGACTGCCTTCTTTAGTCTTCGTAATATCTTGGACATTAAGCACTTTGTCACAAAAGAGGCAGAAAAATGTGTTGCATGGATTTGCTGTTCTAGTTGAACGTAGTCGCTAAAGTCTCCAAAGGTAAAATGGAGGCAGAACCTTCAGTTATCAGGCTGGGCTTCCTCTCTACTTTTAAGATGATTAAATCTTCCTCATTGCTAATGTTTGCCAGTAAGGCTGGCTTAGCTTAGGTCTTAGCTTGGCTGCCATTGGCTTGGACTAATACAGGATTTCCCATGATGTAGCTGCTATTATATCTTATTATATCCTTTGTGTTTGTACGATAAGGTTGGTTGTAAATGTCCGACACAAGGGGGGGGGGCTTTATCTCCAAACGTTTTTTTGGGCCATAATTACCGTTTATCTAATTTGGGACTAAATTTGGTACTTATGAATCGACTCGAGGAAAACTATCTTGTGTTTATCAAAGTTTACTTATTTTGTCACAAAAGGGTCACAAGCCAATGTACTTTTAGTGCCGGTCCCAAACCCGGATAAATGGGGAGGGTTGGATCAGAAACCATTACCAAACCCCTTTGCGAAAACATAAAGCTGATACCAAACCAGATCTGTTAGGGCTCAGATTAACAAATACTGTTACTGGTAGGTTAACCAGCAGGTACCAACCCATGGATGGAAACAGGTGATCCGCTATGACGACCACGAAAGGGACGAGTTGAAAACCAAAGAAAAAGATCATATTTAACTCCCTAAGGGAAGCTTTTTTCAGAAAAAACACTGTTTTCTGGACATATCCTCCTAACCGTCGGTCCGATTTAGTCCAAATTCGATGAATATGAAACGAGTCAAGGAGATCCATCATATTTTCCTCATTGGGGGCAAAAACTCTTTTTCGGACGTTTAATTTGAAGGGTTCATTCAGGCAAGTTGCTTGTACAACGCAGGGGATCGGGGACTTGAGACATGAAACCGATGAGAATTATTGGTAGATGCAAAAGTATTTGTTTTGTGACGGTTGTCATACCGAACACTTCTTATACAACCGTGATCCGAGTCAAATCACGTAATAATCAATCCTCCTACTGTATGTTTTAGTAAATATAATCACACCAATAAATGTATTTAAAGTCATCCCACTGCGAGTCAGAAATAGATGCAACTATGCGTTGGTAGTGTGAAGAGTGACAAGCGCGAAGTAAACCTCCCTCTTCTTCGCCTTCTTTCTTTCTGCCATCCAGAAAGAAATCATCAATGGACGCGTCGGCGCTGTCATAAGGTTTGACTGCTCATTCACGGAAAACAACACGCACACAAACAATTGGAAACAGTCTGTCAGTCATTTTACTCAATAATAATAACACATTTTTACTTCTAGACACTTAAGGTCACCTTACAGATACAGTAAAAACACAAAAACAGAAACACGAGTAAAGCACGATGCAATAAAAGCTCATATAAATACAACAGGACTGCTGTTTGATCTTTGACAGAATAGACACAGTCTGAAAAGATGAGTTTCATGATGTGAGATTTGAACGAGGGGGGAGAGAGTCAATACTGTCCATCAACGTTGGACTAATGTCCGTAGATCCTCGGCGATAAGAGGAGTCAAACGGGAAAGCTGCAATTAAGGAAAAGTGCTGTGCAATGCTCAAAGGGTGTGTATGGAGTAAGTTTGCTCTCCAGGCTGGGTTTCCATAGCGACCGCTTCATCAGAATGCAAAGCGTGTGTAGCCTAGTCTACCTTCTGTCGATGCTTGAGAGCGGGGACTAGCAGGTTGAATTGATGCACTCAGAAATCACAAATGGAGGCATTAAGTTCAATTAGCCAGCGTCCATCTGATACCTCTGATGTCGCCTGGATAGTTAATCCAGAAGGTTTTTACTGGAGGACCCTCTTCAACTCGTCTTGGAAAGTTAACTACGTGTTATGTAACCGAGCATAACTGTGGCCACAGGTGGAGAAGGTATTCAGCCGCTTTACTTGATACAAGCAAAAAAGTCAAATAGTTTACCAAAAACATGCTTTACCAAAAATATTTCCATGGAATTCAACCTATTATCATGAAATAATGGTAGAAATTAGATCTATTTTTACCTGCTTGACCAAATAAGTTGTAAATAAGTGGTAAATTTAGAGTTCCTCTGACACTGCGATGTGGTTGTTGAGGGTTTTTTAGGATCAAAAGTTCTTCAGTTGCTACGTCGGTTTGCTGTACCGTCACGCACCATGGAATAAGTGGTGCAAAAAAACTATATAGGGTACCCCACTGTAACGTAGTGGGGGGTTATTTTAGGTACGGTTCAAGAGAAAGTTTTATTGTCTAAGCATCTCTGATTCTTCAGGATATATGTGCGCTAAAAACATGACCCACAAACCTCTTCACCTTTTCATTTTAACCATTAATCCCACTATGGAGAAGGGGCACCACTTCATGTAGCTCCGGATACAAACCGACAAAAAGGATATAATGATCATAATAACGATAATAATACAAAATGGGGCCTAATGCGGTCCATCATGTAAAATACACAAGATGTATTCTGTCCATGACATAAAAAACTACAGATCAATAGAGAGACGGAATAAAATAGAGCCTCAGATCCTCAGGATGAGATCCGAGCCACGACGCCGTAAACAACCTCCTGTACGGGAGTTGGATCGGAACATACCAACCCATCAACGGGAGCTTCTTCATCGCCATCAAGGAGAAGGCAACACCTGCTTACTTATACCTATTTATTCTTATTCATGGTTACAAAGCTATTTTACAGAAGAATAAGTTCAAGCAGGCTGAAAGTAGATGAAATTAACTCGTATCACTGGGCAGCTTCAAAGATTTATTACGTGAGTTTGAGGACTGCAAGATCCATATCCATGTTTTATTAAGAAATGGTTTCTACCCATCTTGGCACGAACCATAAATATATGTGCCGATACGAAAAAATGGAAAAATATGAGTTTGAGTAAATATGAGTTTTTCCCCGTTTAAGGAAAGGTGTTTTTTTGTTAAGGATTTGTAATCAGGAAAGATTTAAGTCGGCTCAGATTCACGTATCTGTAGATTACACAGAGAGAATCAAGGAAAATCACGTAAAAGAACTTTTCTTATACCACATTCTTACATCAAAAACCATCAAGGTTTCCTGAAAGGTCTATAGATCCAAAGAAACTCAATCCTGTGGTTCTCCCTGGCCCGGTCCAATTCAAATTCTAACACAGAACCACCCTCATGCAGAGAATATTATATTAGGATATTACATATTAGGATATATTATACGTTCATTTCACAGAGGGTATCTCCCATTACCCTCCATCCAAGGTTTCGTATGCAAACTTTTGGATTATGGCAAATGCGAACCTCGTCTTTCGGTCTTCAGGTCGGATTATGCCAATTCCTTGTTATGCATTCCCCTCAGTTCTAACTCCGTCTCCAAAAGAACCCAACATTTATTTCATCTAAGGCTACGTTCACACTGCAGCCAAAAGTGGCCCAGATCCAACGTTTTTGCCCATCTGTGACCCACATCTGATTTTTCTATGACAGTCTGAGCAGCACAAATCAGATTACTTTCAAATCAGACCCAGCCCACCTTCCTATGTGGTCCTAAATCGGATACGTATCGCATTTCATCCGACTTTTACGTTATTGAAGTGAGACAGACGTCACAATTGCGCGGCGTAGGAGGCGGGACGCGGCAAGATCGATTTGTGCTCTTTTTTTTCTTAATCTTCTTCTTCCCTTCATCCCTTTGATCATAATTTTGTCGGCGCCAACTTCAAAATTGACACACACACGCTGACACGTGTAGCATCCATGTCAACTTCCGTAAACACAGCGTGCTGCGTGTGACATCACGTCTCTTCTGCACATGCGGGTCACTTCAGGGCCGTCGACCGTTCCCACTGGAGTCTGATGGCGGTCGCATTTGAATTATAACGTGAACAACCGCGCAAAAGTAAACGGATCTCATCAGCCTTAGTGGTTCTGACTGAAAAGGCAGTGTCAGGACATAAAAGGACAACATCTTTACAGACAGTCTGAAGAGGTTTTAATCTCTACTGTCACTAAAACAAACATGTAATGATCCGGCAGTACCTCAACTTGACCTTTAACCCTCCTCCTCCTCCTCCCGGCCGCCATGTCGGTCAGTGCAGCCCTCAGCTGTGCCCGCCTCCTCCGGTCGTCTTCCAGACAGAGAACATTGGCCACCTGACATCTGCCACTAGAGCTTGTCACAATCAGAGAGATGTATTCAGCTCCATTCTGTCATCTTCCCTTAAGGCCAGCCGACTTCCTGTTACCTGGCTACAATAATTGAGGTATTAGTATTCAGTGTTGAGCCGCTGCCGGAAGCTAAGACTTCACCAGACACTGATGGCCGGGTGAAAAATGAAGTTTTCTCAAACCCCTCGCAGGCACAGGGTTTGTTTTGATTAGATTTTCGCTTAGTTAAATGAGTGAATGCTTCCTACTTCCTGTTTCAATCTTTTAGCCCTCGTATGGCGTCCGCTTGTTTTCTACTCACTCAAGTGTTTATGGGTTTAGTTTATGATCAACATCACGATGAAGCCGCAACAAAGCCTGACTTTAACTCACTTACCAGTAAAATAAACATATATAGTTGACACATTGACAGTTCACCTTTATTAGATCTGTCTGTATTAATTAAATATATAATAATATATAATATTATAATGGCCTTTTAATACATTAACATTTTTTCCTTGTTTTGTTTTTTAAGTTATTTATTTATTTGTATGTTTTGTATGTCGATTTTGAAATTTCAAAATAAGATATTTAAAAAAAATAACAAAAACATAAAAGAAACTTTATAGGGATAAAGTTTTCACTCCGTAGAAACTTACTTTAATAAAAAAAAAAAAAATCAAAAATGAATTAATTACTGCAGGAAAAATCCAAAAAGATCCAAAGCCAACATCAAAGGAATTACAATGAAAGTCAAATTTCATAGCTCCACTCCTGGAATTACAGTTGGAAATAAAAAGAGTGGCGAGTTAAAAGCCTGGAAACCATTAAGGTGTCTGGGAATTTTGGTTTTGAGACAATATTATATGGACTAATTAACCCAGCAATGAACCGGATCTGTTTGGACCCGGGTTAAATAAGAGTACACCAGAAACTATGTTGTTCAAAGAGGACATGCAGTTGGTTTTTCAGCGACATTTACGGGTAAATGAGTTGATGTTGACCGGAACAAATATTCTTTCAGAAATAATGCAAGTTCATCATAATGTTAAAATTACATTTAAAGTACATTTAAAAGGTTAAAGAATAATAGATGCATTTTCAAGAAGAAGCTTTATTGGTTGAAAAACATCGTCAGCCATTCGTACCTTGATGAAGGACTGGCGCCATCAGACGGCCCGGCAGACCTGTACAATTGGGAATTGGGCTCAAATCATACAGTGTACGCCCCGTTTTAGTGTGAGGAAGAAGTGGATTGACCTCGGGGAAAGGTCGTTTGCATATTTCCGACACCAGTGGGTGCTTTAGCTCTAAAGGTTTTCATGCCATAATTTCCAATTAGTCCAGATTTGGTGGAAATGAATCGAGATCTGAACAAGAGATCTGTTTTTATTTACATCATCTTTCACTCTAATAGTTCCTATTTTACTCACTAGGAGGAGCTCTTCATTTTGTTTCTTCGTGAAAAACAGTTTTTCAGACATAACTTCTTAACCACTGGTCGGATCCAATGATAAATGATATCTATAAAACACCTGAGCTTGTGCACCTGAGTCAACTTGAGGGGATCAATCTTACTTAAATCATATTTTACTCACTAACGGTGGGCTTCTTTTTTCACTTTAACAGAAAACTGTGTTTTTTTTCTGACATATTTAAATTGAGGAGTTCAATCAGGGGGATTGAGACAATATTATATGGACTATTTAACAGGGGGATTGCTTGTACAATGCAGGGGATTAAGGGCTTACCCTTGCAGTTATCCGTCTCTCTCTTTGCTGTTATTCATCTTACATTATAGAGTTGTGCTGGGACCCCCTCCTGTGTTCTTCTCCCTCCGCCACACACACACACGGCCATCTTCAATGATTCCTCTGATCAGAACTTTCCTTTTCATGAACTCAGTAACATCAAAACTCCCCTCCTCCGCGCAAACACTGATGTCGAGGCTGCAGAGAGGAGGCGATTCTGCCTCCTGTGCCGGTCCACATTAAAGCAGATTCCCTTCTTTTCAAATTGAATCCAACTTCACATCCCTCATTATTTGCAGGTTTTTTCCAGCCTCACCTGTTTCAAGTGATAACAGGAGCCTGGTTGAACAACAAAGGGTGGGAAGAGCAGCAGCAAAAAGTTACTTTTCTTATTTTCTTTCCACTTCCGCCGAGCCGGTTCTTAGCTTGTGATGAAAGAGGGGAGCCGAGACGGCTGCTGCTAATTAAATCATTTTCTGATTGAATGAATGGAGTGTGAGGTGTCAGCGGTGTCTGAGGTGTAGGGATGAGGGAAAGGTGTGTGCGTGAATGTTGTATACCTGTGAATGTGTTGGAAAATATATTCTTAAATGACACCGAGTGTTCCGACGCAATATTCAGATCACATAAAATGATCAAATCGAACAAATATCAGCTCTGCCGGGTTTTTGCCTTTGACTGAATCCTTCCACATTAAACTTTCATTAAAAAAAAATAAGACTGAAAGCAAGAAAATGTGAAATTAAAAAAGTCTTTGTTAATGTCCTAGTGTCTTCCCAGTTGACACGCTGTTCAAAACAACTAATCATTTCCCGGGAAAGACACCATCAACACAGTAACACGACCATCACCAGCCCAGAGTTCCTCCATTCGTCCGCCTCGGTTACCATGACAACCCGTTTCTTGGTGAAGTTTCCCCGACAGAGGCGATCCCTGCATCCTAATGACCAGCACTCGTTGAATAATGTTATCTAATAATGTTAGACGTACAGGACTTTGTCTGTGCATAAACAATCACGCTGTGTTTGCGTGCATGTGCTGGAGAGAGGTCCTCGCCTGCAGAGGGGTGGGCTGCCATTCAGAATATTCATGTTCACTCAGAGATGCAGAAGATGTTCTGCAGCTCGTGTTATTCCCGACTTGGCCCTAAAGGCAGGATGGAGGATGTCATTCTGAGAATGATGACGTTGTTGGATTAAATTATGTATTGTTTGGGTGTTTTTTTGCACCTCTCGCCTTATTTGCCGTTTGACCATTGACATATTGATCCGATGCGGCAGAAACTTTGAGTTATTCCACGAGTGTAACTGTGTAAACAGAGGAAAGTTTCTCTCGTCTGGTATTGACGGCGACTGCAGAAAGCACCAATGATCCAGCATAATTCCAGTTTCATATCCCTGCTGTTCTCCTGCCTTTCTTCCACAACAAGCGTAGATTCTTTTTCATCCCGAGGTGCGTCATCAGACCTGTGTGAGACTAATCTTTCCTGCGGTACCATCTTCGCTCCTATCTGGTGGAGTCGCCAGGCTGTTATGACTCCTGCACCTCCATGTGGACCCAACGCACCGACAGACATTTGGAGTTAGTAATGTCGGAAGTGGGTTATTGGTTTGTCGGACACTCGTAAATGTTTATGACTCGTCAATCGGGAATGTCCCCAGAGAATGGCGTGATAAGGTCGGTGACGTGAAGTCTGATTGTGTCAAGATTAAGTTTGGGGACTCCCTATCTCCCTACTTACTAAAGTAGGGAGATGACTCCTACTTTCAAACTAAACACGGACTCCTCCTCAAAATGCACCTGCGGTCCAGAGGACACAGATCTCCAGGTGACCCACGGAGGTTCTAAGGGCCATGAGGGAGCTTCACCCCCGGAAAGCAGCTGGACTTTCTGGAAATTAAATCAGGGTTCTCTCATAACTTTCTGACCCTCAAGTCTCTCCATAACCTCCTTACCTCCCTGCCCTTCTTCATCCCTACGCACCCACCCGTAACCTTGGCTCCTCCTCCTCCTCCTCCTCCTCCCTGGTCTTCGCTCCACCTCCTGCCCGTTTACCATCTTCGGGGTTTAGCGCTTTTAGCCGTGCAGTCGTCTCTGGAACGAAGCATTGGGGGAACCGACTCTCTCCACACCTACAACACGGGCTCTCCAGCGAGTCATAAAAACTGCAGAGAGGATCATGGGAGCTAACCTCTCCTCCGTGGACTCACACAAAACACAATTCCTCAAGAGCTTCCATAAGATTCCTTTGATAGACATTAAAGACAGATGTACAGACATACTATATCTTTCACGTCACTCCCACCACCACAAAAAATAAAAATCTGAATATTTGAATCTTTTTATGTTTCAAACATTAAAGTCCATGTCACGGCGCCAACGATTCTGACTATAGGTAAGCATAGAACCCTCAGTCAACAGTTCAACACTTCACCAGCTGGACATGGTGATGGGTTTTACTAATTGATACGATAATTAAAAACATCAGCAATTATTATAAGTCGGGATGCGATACCAGAGGAGGTATGGAGGAGAAAGGGCAGCAGAGTCTTTAACTAGATTGTTCAACACTATCTTGGCGGGTGAGAGGATGCCTGAGGAGTGGAGGAAAAGTGTACGGGTGCCAATTTTCAGCAACAGAGGTGGAGATGTTCTGAGCTGTAGGAATTAAAGCAGCATGAATGAGTCACGCAGTGAAGATCTGAATCTAAGTTGAGAGAAGAGGTGACAGGTTTGTGAACGTCAGTGTGGTTTCATGCCGAGAAAGAGAACTACAGATGAGATGTTTGCTTTGAGAGCGCTGATGTAGAAGTACAGATAAAGTCAGAAGGAGCTGCTTTGTGGTTTTGTGGATGTAGAGAAGACGTAGGACAGAGTGGCGAGGGAGGAATTGTGAGATTGCATGAGGAAGTCTGGGGTGAGAGAAGTATGTTAGAGTGGTCCAGGATAGGTATGAGAGCTGTAAGGTGTGAAGTAGGACTGACGAATGGGTTCAAGGCGGAGGCGGGAATGTACCAAGGATTGGGTATGAGCCCCTTCTTGTTCGCTATGGTGATGAAGAAGCTGACAGACGAGGTCAAAACAGGAGTCTCCCTGGACTTTTATGTTGGTGGAGGACATTGTGAACTGCAGTGAGAGCAGGGAGCAGGTGGAGGAGAACCTGGAGGTAGGTGGAGGTATGCGCTGGAGAAAAGAGGAATGAAGGTCAGTGTCAGCGAGACAGAATACATGTGTGTGAATGAAAGGGTTGTAGGTGAAACGGTGAGGATCGAGGAGTAGAGGTGGAGAAGGTGGAGTCACCTGCTCAGAGCAGCAGTAAACAACATCTATTAAACCTCGTTAAAAAAGACTCACAGCTGTTTTCTTCCTGACATTCTGACCGTCGTGTTGAGTCAGTTTGCGCGATGGTGGTTAAGGGTTCCTTCTAAAGCAAGTGTGATACACCTTGTTTGGTTACTGTGAATGTTAGGGTCATTATTAAGTTTATTTGTTGTTTACAAGACGTTGATAAACCTTTTATTCTAAGTCACATGATCACATGACCTGGAAGTTATGCCAAGGTAGGACGGCTCATGAAATTATTAGGAAGGGTTTGTGTCTTATATCTGTTTTACTCACTAAATGAAACATTAAAAAAAAAAGAAGCACGTCCTGGTGTGCATCGCTTTTAAGTGTCCTCCGTAAACGCTTCCGTTGTGTTGTAGCTTTGGCAGCGCCCCTGTGTCGTCAAATCGATGATGAAGTTTTCTGGATTTGCTTGTGCTTAATCTATTTGTCTGTGTTCTCTTCGGTTGCAGTGCGTTTGCCGCTGTCTGCCACCGTAGTTAACGGACGATTAGGCTTTTTAACTCCGGCTGCCCTTTACCTTTCTTCCTGTTGTATATTTCTCTTGTATATTTCAATCAGAGGAGACAGAGAATGAAGAGAAATAAATGATTTATTCCGGCGGAGGGTGTCTGATAATGAGTATAATTAGAAAGTCTGTGGTGGCGCTCAGACTCTTTATGGGAGATTATGAGTGGAGGGTCTCCGCCCTGAGCAGCATAAGGAACATCCCCCCCCCCTTTAGAGTGTGGATACTGCTGGTGGCGGTGGCTGATGACTCTGCAGACGCTGATGGATCTGCGAGGACCGGGTGGAGATGAGGAGGTGGAGGGCTGGCAGCGACCAGAGAACCAGCAGCATGACGGAACTAGATGAATGGAGAGAGTCAGTTTTAAAGACAGCAGCTTATGTTGATGGGTTGAACATGCAGGTGAGACACAGGTGATGGATGGATGGGGCTGCCTGAATGCACCAGACTGTGAAGCAGGTCATTGAGACTGAGCCCGATTGTGCAAGATGATAGTCTTTCTGATTGAACCTTCGATAGATCGATATTTCTTCTGTTTATTGACCCTAATCTGATGAACACTGATGAGTCAGTATTTCACCTGCCCCTCCTCATGTAATGTCATTCGCTGCTGCAGAAATTCTGCCCGCATGGGAGGAAAAAAAATTATTCTCTTGGCTCATATGGAATAAAAACAGACGAGAGAATTACAGCTCTTGTGTCCGCAGTTAGGAAATGACTTTTACAGCTTATAAGGACTGCAGTTAGTAGAGATACATAATCATGTCCCGTAAAGGTAAAAGAGCTTCGTACCAAATTAAAATCCAAGCATTGAGTCGAAATTGGGTCGAGTGAAACACAAATGACTCAAGTTTTTCTTCTTTTTTCAGAAAATTGGTAAGGCCCAATTAAGTTTATTATAAAAGAAGAACTCTCCGATGAGAGAGTTCTGCAATGAAACATCCAGTTCTGTTTCATCGCAAAGGGCAGATGAGTCACATCCATTTTTTTTTTCTTTTTCTCTTGAATGCATCACGGTGTTCACACAATCCCCTGACCTCAGTCAGGATGATGTTTCTTGATTCTCTCACCAAGTGTCAGTTGTTTCTCTGCGTTGAGATGTCATGCGATTCATTCACATTTAAAAATCCAATCTAATCTGTCAGAATCACAGGTGTGTAGATCTTAACCTCCTGTCAGGTGGACCGGCACACAGGCTGTGTAAACACCTGCCTCCTTTTTTTTCCTTCTTCTGTTTTCAGCTCCAGTAGACGTTTACAGCAAAAAAAAAGAGAGAAGTAATATGCTGGCGGTATTATCAGGTGAAACGATTTTTTCAGAGAAAAAAGGGTTTTCAAAAAAGAATTAAACCGCACCAGCAGACAAATATGATTTATTGTCCTCTTTGAAGGCAACCTTCAGTCTGTGTCGCAGGCATTTATTGTACACAGTTATTGTGCATTCACCTTGATAGTAAAAAGTTCATCTGCACCCATTAAAGTCGGAACATGACTCCTTCTGGCTTTCAGTCTAACTTTCGTTTAACCCTTTAATGTCCTGCTCAACTGTTTGGTTGAGAACATTTTACGTACTAAGCTCAGCACCAAGGGTGATCGGGCCTTCTGTTCTGCTGCCCCTCGTCTGTGGAATGCCCTCCTTGACCATCTGAGGGCTCCACAGACAACTGAGACTTTTAAAGGAGAACCTATAACTTAATTAACTTTGCTGCATTTGTTATATTATTATTTTTTTTGCTGCCTTTATCTGCTTTTACCCTGTAGCACTTTGAGATGTGATCCAAATATAAAGTGCCTTATAAATGAAATGTATTATTAGTATTTTGAGTCACTATATCTTCTACTAAACTGTGACGGAACCTGTTTATAATACGACCCAGTGGCAGCATGTATATGCCAGAGAGTAAGGGGCCGAGGATGGAGCCTTGTGGGACACCACAAGTCAAACGGACCACAGAGGTGGATACCTTAACGATGACTATTGAGAAAGAACTATTCGTAGGTAGAATTTTTTTAACGTATTAAAGTATGTGTGGGTTGATAAAACCAAAAAAAGTGCTTTGCCAAAAAGTTGATCTAATCTAAGTTCAATTAACTATTTTCCATGCGACACAAAGTTAGCATGAAATTATTTTTGTAAGTCTGATCTTTATTACTGTTTGAAAACCTGCCTGCCAAAATAATTTGTCGTTTTAATCGTTAATTTAGAGAGATCAGAACCATTTGATCCGATTCAGTCTAAATTGAATGCGTATGAATCGACTGGAGTCGATTGACTGACTTTTACTGTAATAGTTCATGTTTTACTCACTGGGGGGAAACTGTTTAACAAAAGAAAAAACAATTTTGGGACATAACTTCTTAACCATTGGCCCAATTTAGTCGAAATTTGCTGCATAGGTCCAATCAATAACAGAATAAAGGCAGAATAAAACCAAGGAATGGTGAAAATCTTAAACCTGATTGTCTTCGGTATTATTCAAGCAACACAGATACACCAGAGTACAAAAATCATAATGTGTGTTATACTATAGTGTGGATCATCAAACACTGACAATGGTCATTAGCATTGACGATGGGGCTCAACATATCAAATTCTTCTTAGTAACTCAAGAACGTGAAGAACAACGGAGTTTTTTCAACCTTGGTATGAAATGATCTGAGAGTTGAGGAACAATCGGAGGCGAGTGATGGCAGGGGAAACCTCCTGAGTGGGAGGATTGAGATGTGTAGAGCAGCAGACAGTGGAGGAGTGACCACTGGAGTATCAGAGCTGCTCACCTCTTGAAGTTCCACAAAGCGTCAGCTGCATCCTGTCTGCTACAGGAACAGGAAGGCAAAGGGCGACAGAAGATAAAAGTAGTCTTTTCAGATCATCTTAAGCAAAAATAATTTAGCACTGAATTTTTCAAATCAGCAAGATATGGGCAAGAAACTGGGCATTTATACAGACGGTGTGACCTTGGATGATTTTCACCCATTGTGCAGGTTTAATGTGTGATCTGACACTGAATGACTTCATTAATACCTTCGTGGAAGAGTGTCTCCTTCTTTCAATTACTTTGTTTCTCTTTTGATTAAATTTTAATATCAGTAATGGGCATCGTCATCATTTGCATCATCATCATTTGCATATTTATGCTCATCGTTTCGGAAAAAAAATCAGGGCAGAGAACATAAAGATTCATTCATTCATTAGGATGCCATTTAAAATAACTTTCAGAATAATGGAGTGGACAGAATGGACTATATTTATAATTGAACACTTAATAAACAACAACAACTCTATTCCTGGCAGTTTCAGAATTTAACCAGGACTAGTCTTGTTCAAATTGAGAATTATTTTTCTCAAGAGAGTCCTGACAACACAGCCAGCTAGCCATAAAGCTAACGATGGTTAGTCGTGCTAAAAATAGTGCTTGATACAGAACTAATGTCATTTTACCATCCAATATCCGTAGTAACGATTAGCACTTAGCTTCAATCAGGAAACAATTGAGTATCAGATGGGGAGTGATAAATAGTCCAGATGATGGTGGAGGTGGCTGATGACTCAGACTCTGACTCCGATTGACTCTCTGGCTATCGGTGTAGGTGTGAATATTGGGCAGTGGTGGGGATGTTGAGGGTGTACATAACAGAAACATCAAACAATGTTACGGAGAGATAAAATTTAAAGTTACAAAAAGCGCTCAGAGAGCGCAAACCTCCGCCACAACAGTACGATAGGTTTAGGGAAGAGATATGTAGATTTCTAGATTAATGTCTGACTCTAAATCTACTGAAAACTCCCAAGAAACTGAGTGTCTCTCAAATACTCCGCTCGTCTCCGGCGCCTTCCACTTCACCGTCTCTGTTCAGCCCACTGAGCCCTCAGCTCCCCCCTAAAGAAAGATCAAAGGCAGCTATAACCATATTGTGGCGACACTATTCCAAACGGCTTATTGTTTTATTTGAATTCATTTGAAATGCTGCGAAACACGTAACGTCAACATAAATGAATCACCTTTTAGGCTATGAGATCCTGCTCAACAACCAATAAACAGACATCCAAACAAACAAACAGGAATGAAAAACAACCACCTTGGCGGAGGCGCCGAAAGCACAATAATCACAGACCACAGCTGCTGATATGAAAAGCTGCTCAGACAACGACAACTGTGACGGCCTCTAAACTTGTAGCGTTATTACCGAGGCCCCTAACCTTGTTCTTTGGTCAAAACTATCATGCTGGAAGGTCAGTCGTATTTATCATGCGTTGAAGGTGCATTAACTCTGGCGCAGATCATCAGACGACGATTATCAGACGATTATGACCATCAGACGATTATGGAGATCAAAGCCCCATTTATGAAAACATCTCATTGTGTGCATAGACTGTGCAGCGGGTTATAAATCCATTAAATGTTTGAATTAAGATCTCTCGTTGCCAAACCCACATTGAAAAACCAAGGGACCCCACAGGGGAGCCATGAAAGCGATAAATGAGTCTTCAGTTTTGGCAGAAATTTGATTTGATCAGCAAAAAAATAAAACATGAATTATCTTCAGTGAAGAAGATTTTTCGTTTTTGAACATAAAATCTACAATCTCCAGGTATTGGTTTAGAGTTTTCTCAAGGGAACCGGAAATGCACTATTCCGTTGATACGAATCTCCGCGTTTTTTAATTGACCGCATGAGTCAATTATAAAAAAAACTATAATTATGCATCGCAGGATCCCATGATGAATATGGAGGAGATGATCTGAGGGAAGGCCTGTGCGTCATCGTCCTGCTCATTCTGTTCGGGTTTGTGAGGACTGAGGACGGTGCGACCACTTCCTTTGTACAGTTTGGTGTCACATCGCCCACCTGGTGTCTCTACAGGAGTGGCCCACACTCACAATCACTCACATATACGGAGAGACACACAGATCGGATAATACTGACTCACTGGTGAGAAAAAAGAGCGGATAAATTGTCATTGTGAACATGCACACACTCCAAACTTGTTCAAAGAACATGACAGCATCAAACGAAGACTGCAGGAGTAACACCTCTCCTTCAGATTTGAAAATGAGGTCTTTGTGGTGGTGGGCAAGAATAAAAATTAAACCTTCAGAATGAGCTGAGGGCCTAATTATCCGACTAAAGAAGTAGTTTCCACACGGGACACAATAACTTGAGGTCTTACAGCAAAAAAAGAGGGAAAACGATTGACCACAATGCATTTGGCGGGATTTTGGCGGAGCAACAACCACTTAACTGAGTGCTGCCACCTTATGGCCAAAACACGTAAAAACAAGTCAACATCTTAAATCCAGAGAAACGCACCATACACCGCAAACAAACCAATTTCATGAAACTTCATGCTGCAATTTGACCATAAACAATAAAATCAAAAGAACAGAAAACATATTTTTTAGTTTAAACCACATTTTAATGGTATTTCATGAACCTTAGTTGAAATCAATTACTAAATTCCTTATTTGTATGTACCAACTGGGTAGACTAAATCATTTCCAACTGACTACTGTAACCTTGACCATACACACACACACACACACGCACACACACACGGACACATTTCAACTAGAGAAGACGGAGAATGAATGATTCATTCCAACAGAAGACAGATGTTTACAGATGTTAAGAATGATATTTGAGTGCATCAAATTCCCCCTCATCAAATCGTATTGAATTGTTCTAACATTACTTAACCTTGCCGGGTAAATTTTGGACTGATGAAAACGTTCATGCTAATACAATGCGTTCTCACGTCTTGTTAAGTCGTGTCCATGACATAACACGATGTTCCCATGCCTAATTTAATTGCAACCAAATGATGATAATTTGTTCCCACATCGTATTCTTTAAGGTCGCCAGAGGGGTTCGATTGGAATCAGTGTCTTACATTTGTAATAAGTGTTCTTTAATACCACCTTGTGGTGATAAACTGAAGTGACTTCAGTGTCAAGCAGGAAGTGATGTTCATTTAGTTTTGTTTACTTCTTTAGCCCAAGGTGACCAGCATTATGCTGCAATGTGTAAGTCTTTTATAATTTACAGTTATTTTAACATATACATAACATCATTTCTGTGATTGCTGCACCAGGTTTTTACTAATTAGTTTATCCTTATTGTTAAAGGATGCATAATGGCTTGGTTGTGGTAATGATGTTTATGATTTTATGATGCATAGTGACATGTTTGTAAGTTGATTCACTTCTCAAGTGTTATGTTTATATTTACCTGTTTTCCATTTTTGTTTTTTTATATTCAGTTTTACAAAACTTTTTTTTCCTCACTTAAATCACACTAAAGGGCTTAGCGCCCTCATTTACAGCTGGAAAATATGTTGCTAAGCTAGCTATATGGCTGTAAATATGTTGCAGCTTATTGGGACGAAGTAGTTGGGTTTACATGGACAAGCCTGATTCCGAATAGTTTCGAAAAGGCGCCTAATCGGAAAGAAAATGCTGCATGTAAAAACCCCATTTCCGAAAGAAAAGTCCCTTAAGAATGAGATTTCATTCCGTTACAAGGAGGAAGTCCAAACTTCTATCGGAAAGCTTTTCCGATAGCCAGTCTCTGCATGAAAACACTATTTCTGAAAGTCTGTTTGAGTTGTATCTGCGCATGACCAGCGTTGTGACGTAACGCTCCGCTGAGCTTTTTTCGGCGCCGCGACGCATTTTAGATATAACGATTTCAACACAGAACAGGTCCGTCTCACTTTGAAAGAGTTTAACATAGTCGGACGAAGAGTCGCTCTCTGTCGTATTCTTCTTCTGGGCGCTTGTTGGCGGTCGGCACCCACCTCACCGTAGCATTATCGCCACCTTATGAACGGGAGTTTGGATCATCTGCGCCTGTCAGAAGGCGTTTCCGATTAGATGAGTCGATGCACGTAAACACCGGGTCAGAAAAGATCACAGGTCATGTAAACAGGCCACCAACTTTTCGGAAAGGTTGAATTGGAATAGGAGAAAAGTGTCGCCTGTAAACCCACCTGGTGTTCATGCAGTACTTTCTGGACAATATCCCGGGAGAGCCGCTCACAGAATACATAACACATATGGGGACCTTCAGCCTTAATTGTTTCTTTAGAGGTAGACCATCCGTACAATCCCTCAGAGTGTCGGATTGAGCAATTGGATTTGATTTGGCCGTCTTGCTAATTGCACAAAATAATTGATTTGACTTAAACATGAATAGAATATTAATGCAGATGTGAGCACTCAGAACATCCTTCCACTCAGGAGGTGTCAGCAGAATTCATTAAGTGAGTTTGTTGTCAGTCATTAAATGGTCGAGTCGACTCGGGGTGAAGGGTCTGTTCTACATATTAGCATTCGGATCGGACAGTACAGTGGATTTCGAGGACAGCTCACGTTTAACCTCCCCGCCCCGTCAAAAGTGTTTGAAGCACGTTAAATGGAATGTATGACAGAGGGAAAGAGGTTTAATGAAGACATTAATACAGGCTAGACCCAAAAGGGCTTTCAGCATCGAATCCCTGCATTAATGACTTTGGTTGTTATGGAGGTCCTTTTAGCACGTGGTGTTTTGAGTGTCGACAGAGACGCTTTAATTAATTACAAATCAAATTGGACGGTCCTTTTATCAAACCCACTAATTACTCATGCTGTGAGTATCATCGGGTTCAGATAATGGATAACGTACCATATCCAAAGATTGAATCTGTTGAGGTGTGTGATCAAATAAACTCTGTCGTCCCCCGACAGCAAGGATATATATCCTTGCCCCCAATCTCCTGCATTGTACAAGCAAGGCCCTGTTTGAGCTACAAGCAATTCAATGTGAAGCTTTGAGAAAAAGTTCCTCCTAGAGAGTAAAATATTACGAAAGCTCACTGCATTCACCAATGCATTCGCGTGATTACGAGATTAGGAGGATATGTTTGTTTGTTTGCACATGCCCAGTAATGTTTATCACGTAACTATATCTGTATCTGTCCGTTCACCGGCTGTATGAAACAGTCGTGTTTCGCCACGTTACGATGTTTCATTAGTGTTTTCCATCGTCGGCGAACTTGCTCCCCTTGCTTGTTTACTATAACCTTGAGCATTTCAATGCTCACCCTAACTGCCAAGCATATCTAATAGGCTATAAACTTCTCCGTCACTCCAGAAGAAGTTTCAATCCAGTTCTTCCTTGTACTAAGATCTACGGGGGTATAATTTTTGAAAATGATCCATCAGCGACAACGACGATTCCCAGACATCCCAGACATCTATTCACTGAGCCCCTGCATGTGTTCTACCCTCTAACAATGGACCCTCAAATGCAGCCTAACTGGAGTCCACTTCAGTTTCTTAGAGGACAGACATAAACACAATATGTTTACGGGTATGAAAACACATATCTGTAAACATGAGCGAGTGAAGGAGCTATTTGATGTTGCAGCAGTCTTTTTTTTTTCCTAGGAGATCAGTCCATGCTTCATGGCCTCATCAGTCAGACCCTGTTTTCATTCATTTATTTTCCTGCAGGAAGATGTACTTTACCAGCATCACGCCACGCAACCTTTTAACAGCTGCAGCAACTCTTTATCAGCTACAGCAACTCTTTATCAGCTGCAGCAACTCTTTATCAGCTACAGCAACTCTTTATCAGCTACAGCAACTCTTTATCAGCTACAGCAACTCTTTATCAGCTACAGCAACCTTTCGAAGAGTGAGAAAGGCCAAGTCAGTCAGTCAAAATTGTACGGTCTGCATCCCTCTGATGACCAATGCGCGCACACACACACACCCCTTGGGAATCCTTAGCCTAGTGGAGTGCATCCTTCCGGCCCGTTCTGGCAGGAATGGATCCGATGCAGACATGGAGGTCTGGGTCCGCAGCACCGGTCCACTCTGCACTTGTTCTTTTATGTAAATGATGCCGGCTACACACTAGAGGACTTTCAAATCTTAACCGATGTTAAAAAACGTGGGAGACCACAGACATGAGGACAGTTTTAACCGATTCTTAACATTATAACCTTCCAAACGTTCACGCTAGACGACTCAGCCGGACGGCGAGAACACACACATGCTGTTTGTAACGAGGATTCCACGGTGGAAATAAATGTCAAACATGTTTGATATTTAGGAATCCAGATGGAGGGAGGCTCCGACTCGATGGACAGAAGTAAGATAATCGTATCGACACCAAACACTTGAGAATTATTTGATCAAATAGTTGTTTGTGATGAGCGTCCACCGTTGGTGGGCGTGGCCGTTTTATCCTCTAGTGTGAAACCAGCATCAGGCTCTAAAAGCTCGGCTCGCAGAAACATGTCTGGAATGGTAGCGTAGATGCATTAGTGCTGCTTGAAACTATTGGGTAGCACTTCTCTAAAGACATCCATCCTTCCATGAAATATTATTTTTAATGTGGGGTCTTCCAGGATCTCTGACAGACGCTCCTGTGGCAGCGGTAGGGACATTTTTCCAAGATACTTTTGCACACTTCATCATCACTTATGCCGGTTGGGTTGATTTTTCATCCGCTGGTCACACACTTACTGACCGGTGCTTGAGAGACGCTAAGACATGAGGAAAGGAGCATTTGAGACTAATCTGGTGGTGCATGAGTTAGGTAAGTATTTGCATTTTCACGATGAAATGAAGTCTTCGGAATATAAATTAACCCTAAATGTCATCAGCATCGGAGTTTTGGTTTTTTTTTTTTCCAACGCCCCGTGCAGAGGGTGCTGAATGCGGTGCTGAGATACCGATCACGTCCAGTTTGCTAATTGCCGATGCCTTTAGCCCCGTCTTCAGTCGCTGCCTTGATGCCGAGAAAATGAAGTATGCTCCACCTCTAAAAGGTCAAAACTGTCTAATCGTTCAATGTTGGAGTTTTGAACAAACCAATTAAAATTAAACACTGCCAACCACATGAAAAAACAAATCTAAAACAAACAGTAATATTTCCCTCCCGATCTGGTCCCTTTACTATGTAAGACGTCAGTTTTAAAGAAGAAGTGCGTAAGACATTAGATCAAGGCTGGTTAAAAATAAAAAAATGAATTTAGGAAAGATATTAACCGTTGAAAATGAACTGTTGAGTGTACACTAATGGCATTCAGGGAGTCATTCTGGACCTAATGGATCTTTATTTTTCTCATATTGCTGTAGGTCGCTAAGACATAAAAAGCAATGATGCGTTTCCTCTCTTCCTTTGGAGGCCGTTAAGTAGCTTAGTGATTCACAATCACCCATGGCTCTCTTTCAACAAGAGAAATTTTGTAATTTCATGAGGTTAAATCTTGCTTTATTAAATTAAGGACCATCTCAGAGATATATTCCTTCCATCCATCCTTCCTTCCTTCCTTTCCTCCATGCCTTCAATTCATCTCGTCTGGATTACTGTAATTCTTTTGTATTCAGGTTTAGGCCAATGAGCACTTTCTGCGTCTCCAGCTTGTTCGGAATTCAAAAGCTGGGGTTTGTACACACACGAGAAGAAAAGACCACATCAGCCCCGTTTTATCGTCTCTCCACTGCTTACCAGTTGGTTTTACAATCGACTTCAAGATCTTGCTGGTTACTTTCAAGGCTCTTCATGGATTAGCTCCGAGCTACGTCACCGAGCTGCTACACCCACATGAGCCTGGGTGCAGTCTCAGATCGGACGGAGGACTAAAAGCGGCCTGTTTTTTTTTTTCCCAGTCGAAGTTCCTCAGCTCTGGCGCCCCCTGCCTGAGGAGCTGAGGCTCCAGAATCCCCATCATCCTTTAGGACTCTTCTTAAATCACATCTTTTCAAGAAAGCGTTTGAGTAATCTCATTTCCCAGTTGGTCTCTGTTGGTTCTTGTTATTTGTCATTCATTGTGTTTTGTAATTCCTTCTTTTTTTAATGATGTAAAGCACTTTGTAACTTTGTTTTGAAAAATGTTGTAGCTACAATGATTTTTTTATTATTATTATTATTATTAATATTATTTTTAGCTCCAATATAATACATAAGTCCTGCCCACTAAAGTGTGCTATGATCGATTATTAAAACATCAAGCTAATACCAGCAGAAGCGGCTAGCTGTGCTAGCTGTAGCTCTGTTAGCATACCGGTCGCCAGAATAGATCTCACTATGTGAGCATTAAGATTGGCTGGATTTATTTGCTGTTCGACAGAAAAAAAATGGAAAAAAAACCCCATTTATGTCCATTTTCCCTTGTTAGGAACTTTTCTGGGAAAAACAGGAACTAAGAACCCACTAGGATAAACCTACTACACACTGGGAGAAGGTTGGGACGCGTGACGACACGGGGGAACATCATACAACAAACTGGCACAGAAGGTGAGGACAGACTTTATATACTGACGTAACGAGACAATGAGACACAGGTGGAGGGGAAACACAGGTGAACACGATGACCAATCACAGGACAGACACAGAGGGAGACGGAACACAAGTGAAACACACACAAAGGCAACACAAATCCAAATAACAGAACTTCCCCCTAATAATCATTAAACACAAAGTCTTGACATCCCTCTTTCTTATAGAATCCAAATGTCTTCCCTGCCGTAATGGAGGTTCTGGGGGACATTTACAGGATATACAAGAACCGGACATGTTTGGATCTGAGCAGACAACACCACACCGATATGTTACACAGTCATAGTATCTCACTGAGAGCTGAGATAATGATTGAGGGATGAAGCTTCAGTCAACTTTATCACTTTAGAGTCGGCCGTCGACTGATCGTGATGCATTCAGGCGGATCAAGGAACAAAGTGATTCGATACGAACGTACCTTTAATGTTAAAAAAAAAAAAAAACTATTTCTGATATGTGTCGGGGAATCTTTACATCCCTATTATGTCATAAATGTAAAATAAAATGTATAGGAAACTATAGTGTATGATATTATTTTGATTGTTGAAATCAGAAATTTGGAAAATCTATTTTCATATTCATTTATTTTTTTTAAGTTCATTAAATGCTAGTGAGACATCCCACCACTAGAGGCACCATCCCAGATCATAGTCCCAGTACTAGTTCCTGTCTCAAACTCCCATGAATGTGAAAGTGTTGCGACAGGAAGAAATTGAACATTCCTTAACATAGAAAATAAGTAAATAAACACATTAGAAAAATGTTTTTAAAAGCATCAAAAACCCTTCTTGATTGTTTTTTACATTCACTCATATTTGGTTGTTTCGATATCTTGAAAAGTTGTCAAAGAATTTCCGTTTCTATGGCTAGGAAGATATTGGTTGGGTCTGATACCAAACACACAGTTTCTGTTACAACCAGGTTAAACAAAACCAGAACCAGACCTGGAGTGAAGAAATAAAAGAGTTTTACTGTAGAATGTCGAGGCATTTTTTTTTTTTTTTTTTTACATTGTCCCACTATTATTAAAATCAATTTGGCAACAGACATCCTAAATTTAAACTAAAATAATACTTTAATGTGGCATGATGCAGATCCGACACATAGATGTGATGAACAAAAAACAGAATGATCTCAAAGTGACACAAAAAGTAAAAAAAATGTTGATTTCGAAGAGCCTGGAAACTAATTTCTGAATATTTGTGGTGTTTCATTGACAATAAAATCACTACATAAAAAGATAACTCTTGTTTAATTGCTTGACTTTTTCTGGCAAAGCACTAAAGATTGTGTGACGCTGAAGCTTCATTAACTTTTATGGGCTGGTTCTTTCCGGAGGGACCGAGGATGACGCTGCCCCGGTTATGGAGGCGAGGACGTCACACTCAAGCCCCTCCAGGGCAGAATCTATGACAAACTCATAAACAGGAACTGTTGCCCAGAACTTTTAACTCTATTACAACCACACAGTCATGGAAAAGTCCAATAAAGACAACATGTGCACACAGTTTGTTCTTTTTCATGACGCAGGAAGTCAGTTTTGTTCTGACAGTCTCTTTGATACTTCCGATGAGACTTCATTCAGGAAATGTTTATAATAAAAGCAAAAACGATAAACAGATAGAAACTTTATTGATCCCCAGAGATCCAACAGACGAACATTCTAAAGATGAGGTAAGACGTACTATATAATTGGAAATCTTATAGACATGTATAGATACGTATATATACATATATAGATATACACAGGACAGAAAATGAAGGTATGAAAATACACAAGTACATTAGAATTAAGTATTAATTCATGTAAATACACGATTTTGACACTGTGCTGGGAGACACAGCAGACCTTCGGGCCATGGCGCGTATGGATGTGCCATCTTGGAGGATCTGCACTAGCTGAGAAACTTCTGAGGTCTTCAGATACCGCCTCATGCTACCACTAGCGGCGATGGCACTAGAAAACTTTAAAACTAGTCAAGAATCAGCCGGAAAGGGAAATGGTTTGTGGCCACCGCCTGCAAAACCATTCCTTAATAGAGGTTGTCTCGCTAATTGCCTCTCCTTTCCACCTGTTGTTTCTCCCTTTGGACATCAGCAGGTGAAATTGATTCACAATCATTATTGCTTCCTGACTGACAAGGTTGATTTCCATGGCGGTGTGATTGACATGGAGTTTCACTGTGATGATTATGAGTTCCCTTTATTTTTTTGGGTAGTGTATAGAAAGAAGAAATTATGGGCCAAAACCTTTGAAGATAAAGCTCCCCCTTGTGTCAGAAATACGCAACCAATCTCTCCCCAAAATCAATCCAGCTCTTCCTCACACTAAGGTCTACGTGGATATAATTGAAAATGATCTATGAAATAGTTTTTGAATTTTGAGTTATGTATAGAAAAACAGTATTTCTCATGAAAAAAAACTCCCCCTAGTGAGTAAAATCTGCGCTACTAGAGTAAAAGATGATATTTACAAGATAAGGCTCCTCGACTCCCTTTATATGCACTAAATTTGGGCGAAATCAGACCATCATCTAGGAAGTTATTGTCCGAAAACTTTGTTGTTTTTAAAAAAAGCTCTCCCCAGTGAGTAAAACATGAAGTATTAAAGTGAAACATGATGTATACAAGATAAATCTTCTCCAGGTGATTCACGTGCCCCAAATTTGGACTAAATAGGACAAACGCTTAAGATACTATGGCCAAAAACTATTGGAGATAAAGCTCCCTCTAGTGTTGGATATATACAACCAGCCTTTCCCAAAATCACACCAGTTCTTCCTCACAATAAGGTCTACGTGGGTTTATGAGTTATCGCATCGACATGAACGATCTGCGGCGGCAGCTGCGTTTGACGATTCCATAATAACCCCGACTTTTCAGGAAGAACATGGAACTATTGCAATAGTCTGATCTAGTTTTTCAGCGTCTGAGTTTGAGTTCTGATGCTTGAGATGTTTTTCAGATCTATTGACATCATTAATATTACAGTGGCATGTTCTTTGGGTCGACGGAAAAGGAACAGAGGTGCGATCCAATTTGTTGCCTTTTTGCTTTTGTACCTATAATATTAAATTCTATTTTGTCTTAGTTTGTTTACTTGCTAGAAATGTTGATTAATCAAGACGATATTGTCATTAATGGGTTCAATTAGTGTTTCAACAGGACTCAAATTATCAGAGGAGAGGCAGATATAAAGCTGTGTATCATCGGCATAAGTGTATATTTTGTATTTTCTTTATGACGCGTTCAAGTGGAAGCATAGATGAAATAAACAGAAGCGGACCAAAGATTGAGCTCTGTGGAACCCCACAGGGTTACAACAACTCTGTTAGATGTAACAGAACCAGACAATCTAACCCAGTTGTTTCGACTATCAACCAGGATCCCGTGATCAACAGGGTCCATCGCCGCTCTGCGATCTAAGCGAACGAGGATAGAAAGCGACGCTCCCAGAATCTTCTAGTCTATATTAAACATGCAACCGCATAAACATGCCTTCAATTCTTTTATTCCTATTAATTAGTCCTTCTTGGTCTTTCCTGCAATGGGAGTTTACAAAACACTTGTGTTTCCTCAGTGGCCAGTTGAAGACATTTCAGTATCTTCTTATGCGTCATCGGCATTTCTGTTTTTTGCATACAAAGAAGATAATGTAGAGTCATTTGCCAGCCCTTATTATTGATGGGAATGGAGATTCAACTAGGCCGCCGTTACTCTTTGCTCTAATTGCGGCATTTCAAGCATCGGAACAGCAAATTGCCCTCTCTGGTGCAGAGTCAGTGTTGATTAAAAACCAATAGCTCCTCTCGGATGAGACCCCCGGCTTGTTCACTGGGTGGTGAGACCGGTGTCGATGTTATACGTCCACACAGATGAGATCGGAGTCCACAACTCCTTGGACAGCTTCGGCTCCCTCCTGCTGTTTTAACATTGATGTAATAAGTCGACTGAGAGAAGTTTGCTTTTAATGCTCTGAACATTTCAAATGTTAAATGTGCAATTATTAACTCGACTGTTGTTTTTCCTGCCCACATTTTAAGTTTAGCATCTGTGTTGCCGGCTTTTAACTTGGAAACCCCAAACAGAACTAGACATATTCTGTCGGCTCCCTCAGCAAGGGTACATCTCCGAAAAGTCCCATAATCCCTTGCATTGTACAAACAATCCCCCTGATTGAACCACTCAGATAAAATGTGAAGTTATATCCGGAAAAAAAAGGGGGTTTTCATAAGGAAAGCACCCCCTAGTGAGTAAAATATTAACTCCCGGAGTAAACTATGATACATACAAGATGGATCTCCTCGAGTCGAATCAAATCCAACAAAGTTGAAACAAATCGAAGCAGCCATTAGGAAGTTCTGGCTGAAGAACAGATATTTAAAAAAAAAAAAAAAAAAAAAAGGTGATTAAAGTGATTAAAATATAAACTATTAGAGTGAAATCTAAGATGTATACAAGTTATATATAGTTTTCTTAGTAACCAGAAGTTTTTGTCCGATATGTTTGAGAAGCCCGAGTGAGCGGACCTTTCGTCTACCGGAAGAACCTAAAAGCAACTTAACCGTATCATTATACCATCCGTGGTTGGTTGTTGGAACCGTTTGATGAAGAGATGGTTTTTTAAAAACCGCTTCGTCTAAAAGGTGCCGCGTTCTGTACGCAGCGTGGATCTGGATTTTCGCGTAATGAAGAATTTCTGCTTTAACTTCACGTCGGATGATGTGGATATTAACGTCAAATTTCTGGTGGGTTTACCTCACTAATAAATATATTTTTAGTAACATCTTAAAAATATAATGTTAGTCAAAGTAATGCCACTCTAAGGTACCGATGAGGCTTTGATGTCGCCTTTTCCTCTCTGCGTCCTGTATAGAAGTGAACCTGAGATCAGCTGTTTCTTTTTTAAAAGCATAACAATAACAGAGAAAAAAACAAAAACGCTTGGATCCCACGATCGACGCCCTTCGTCTGATAAAACTCATCATCCATCGGTCACCATTCGCGCTCGTCACACGTCTGTTGCGACTGATGTTTCGGCACACGAAAACACCATTTCTGATTTGATCGCAGTCAACAAGAAATGCTCTTTTTGGAGGATTTCAAACGTAAAAGTAGAAGAGCGTCCACGTAAACCCAGCTGGTTTGAGCTTCTACATATTCTGTTTGCCGAGCAGTAAGACGATTACAGATCCAAGGCATTCATTTCCTCTTCTATCATCGGCGTTCAGCTGCTTTAACCCTTTAGTATCTTCGCTAAGAGATGATACTAAGAGATGATACAAAGAGATTTCTTTTGGGTATTTATTAATTAAATATCTTTGACACTGAATTTAACATTAGCTCTACCTTTCGGTAACGAATATCTTTGGAAAAACAATTTGACCCTTATTGTTTTTGGTTGTGTCAAGTAACATAATTCTATTTAGTAAGTCTCCAAAATAGCAAAAATAAAATTAAACCCTACTTATCCAATAGAGCTTTTTTTATTTAATAGCTATGGTTAATGCCTCCTACTCAGTGGCACCTTGTGGCGGTGTCCCCCAGGGCGCCGTCCTCGGCCCCTTTCTCTTTGGCTTATACATGATGCCAGTGGGTCACATTATAAATCCTGTCACATTTTTTCAGAAGATATAATAACTCAAAGTGTGCTCAACCAAACGGTTGAGCTGGACATTAAAGGGTGAAAGACATCATCAACCTGCCAGGAAGCAAATTCAATGAGACCATAAGAAGTGATTATTTTAAAATGAAACACTGAGATGTTTTCTATATCTATATATATATATATATACATCCGGAGATCAAAAGGCTCATGAATCAACCTTGAGATTAATGTGTCATCTCTCTTTGAAGTAATCTCTCTGTAAATGAATCACAGTGTAATGAACGTCATCTTAACTATACAGCAGAGTTTTTATATTGGATCCAGCTTTCAGTCCAAGGTCAGAAGGTGTTTTTACTCTCCCCAACAGTTATTATTTCACTTTTGACAACGATGATGATGATGATGGAATCCATGCAAGGACAATTTACCCGGAAAACAGAAAAATTAATGGTAAAAGTATAATCTCAGGCTCTGAAATGTACTCAAAGTAGTTCAGTTCTATTCAATTCAGACAACTTTATTGATCCCAATGGGCAATTCTTTTTAGTTTTTTACTGTGAATCACCACTATGTTACAAACTCATAAACCCTGATTTCATAACTTTTCTTTGCTTCGACTTTCTTCGTGTGTTTCTTGCCTGTTTTGTCTTTTTTTTTTTTTATATCCCCGAAAAGTTTGGGGGTATTATGGATCGTCATCCTTAGCCTCCAGCCTCCAAATCCACCGCGGATCCTTCGTGTGAACGTGATAACTCAAAAACTATTTCATGGACCATTTTCCAATTTAATGCTCACATAGAGCCAATTGGATTAGCGGGAGGTTTATCGCTAAACGTTTTTGGGTCATCATTTTTCAACCATTGTTCCTGTTGTTCCATATTTTACTCTAATAGTTCATTTTTATTCACCAGGGGGATTTTTTGATTTGTTCAGAAAAAACCTTTTTAACATTTGATCGGAATAACTTCAAATTTGGTCCGTATGAATCGACTTCAAGCGATCTATGACGTAAGTACCATATTTTACTCACTAGGGGGAGCTGTTTTTACGAACAAAAACACAGCTCTCCAGACAGAACTCAAAAACAATTTAGTGGACAATTTTCAAATTTATACCCCCGTAGACGTCAGTGCGAGGAAGAACTGGATTGGTGTTGGTTATATATTTCTGACATTAGGGAGAGCTTCATCTCCAAAAGTTTTTGGACCATCGTTTCTCAAACATCGGTCCGATTTAGCCCAAATTCAGCGAATATGAATCGACTGGCGGGGATCTCTCTTGTTTTATATCATTTAACACTCTAATTGTTCATATTTTACTCACTTTATGGAGCTTCTTTCACAAAAAATACTGTGATACATACTTAAACTGAACTGAATAACGTACAACAGACCCCTTGAGCACAAAACAGAATTTGGAAATTCTAATGCTTGTCAGTTGGAACACAGGTCCCTTATACCATTTCTCAACCCAAGCCTTTTTCTTGACCAGACAATATCCAATGGCTGAACTCCAGGCTCTCAGCCTCTCGGATGAGGTAGCCTTGGATCTAGATCGTTAATCCGTGAGAAGCACATCTCCCTTTTCCACCAACAACAAGTTTTAGCTTTCTTTTGGCTGGAACCGGGCCCCTACGATTTACTCAACAAAACAATAACCTCTCAGGGTCATTTCTGGGAAAAAACCCATCACCTCTTCTAGGGCCTTACAGCAGTCCATCAAAGGTCACATGACGCAATAATTACAACTTAGCTTACACCGTTGTCCCAATCTGCATGGCGTATATGCCTGAAAGCGAGTCCAATACTACGTTCAACACGACACTTGGATTATTTGGTCATCATCCTACTCTTCATCGAAGGTCTTGAAGAACCTCAAGTCCATGTCTGCCAACTTGTCCAGTTGCTCCTGTAGAACAGGTTGTTTCTATAAACAACAATGGGATTTCTGATTAAAATATGTGGGGAGAAGACAGCAGTTTTTTAAAATTAATGTTTATTTAAACAAGAAAGCAATACGGCAACGATAAAAAATATTTAGGTAAAAGTCACTTCCAAACATTTTGCACCCAAACATTGTTTGGACGTGACTGCGGCCAAGGTCCGCTGGTAATTTCAGCATGTGCCACTTTACAAACAACCCTCCATACAATTAAGCGTCGTATAATATTCAATGTGTGAATGCAGTCAAAGGCGGTCTGGAACTCAACGTACTATTGCCTGAAAGCGTGGGTGTTGAACTAAGGCTAATACCCCTAAAAACCCCTTTGAGGTAAAGCTCCTCATAGTGTCAGGAATATACAACCGACCTTTCTCAAAATCACTCCAGTCTTTCCTCGCGCTAAGGTGTATGTGGGTATAGAATTTGAAAATTATCCAAGAAATACTTCTTGAGCTACGTCTAAAAGAAAGTGTCTTCCGTTAAAAAAAACTCCCCCTAGTGAATAAAATATGAATTACTTTAGTGAAATATGATACTTACAAGATAGATCGCGACAAGTCGATTCATATTCGCCAAATTCGGACTCACTTGGGCAAACGATTAGGAAGCAATGTCCGAAAAAGGTGTTTGCAGCACGATCTCCAAAAGGGAACAGCCGAAATACAAAGAAGACAAAGTTTAACTATTAGTCATCGAAACAGACAAAAGACATTTCCTCATTGACTGACTTCACTGCTTCTAGTGCTTTTGTTTTATCAACTGAAGCGTTTCATATCACATGCCACGTTGACCCATTTACGCACATTCACGCTCTGATTGAGAGACGCTGCCATGTGAGGTCATGTCCTGCTCATCAACCTTTTTTCTACGCGTTTCAAGATATTTTCATACGTGAAACATATAGATATCATTCACGCAGACACTCACACGCCGAAGCCATTGGGAGTAATGTGTGTTTCTGTTTTCTCGCCCGAGGACACCTCAACATGCAGGGAGAGCTGGAATGGAGCGACCTGCTCCGCTGAACTCGCCCGACCACCTGATGAGTGAATTCATCTCAAAGGCACCAGAAAATCTGCAATCTGCAGTATTTTTCAAATGACTCCTAATAATCTCCTGTGTTTGAACTTAATTGAATTAAACTGAACATAGTTTAAGCTTGTAGTATAGAAAAGAGACATTATAGTTCAACATTAACTGGAATTAATTAGACCTAAGGGTATATTTTCTAAAAGTCCCCCCCCCCCCCCGATTTCACCCTCTCAAATGAATGTGAAGTTATTTCTACAGTATTTTTTCCGGTAAAAAAGCTCCCTGATGCGAGTAAAATATGAACTCTTACATTAAAATCTGATTAAAATGAGTTAAGGTGAAGTCAGGGTAGATCTCCTTGTGTGGAATCATTCGCATCAACTTTGGACTGAATCAGAAACAATGGTTGGGAAATTATGGCCCAAAAAGTTTTGGGGATAAAGCTCCCCCTAGTGTCAGAAAAATGCAACCGACCTTTCCCAAAATCAATGTGCTTTATTTATTAGTTGATATTTCACTCACTAGGTGGGATCATTTCACCAACATTACGTCCTAACCATCGGTCCAATTTGGTACAAATTCCAATTTGGAGGAGATCTATCTTCTATATATCATATACAACTATTAAAGATCAGGTTTAACTCACTAGGGGGGGCTTTTTTTTCCTCCTTTAAAACAAAGAAAAAGAAAAACAATGTTTTCCAGACGTACCGTAGACGTAAGTTTTGGACGAAATCGGACCAATGCTTGAGAATTTATGGCCCGAAAGCTCTTGACAATAAATCTCCCCCTAGTAAAATGAAAATGATCCATGGAATAGTTTTTGAGTTATGTAAAGAAAACTGTGCTTTTTCATGCACAAAGCTCCCCCTAGTGAGTAAAACAGGACCTACTAGAGTACAATATAAATAATATTTACAAGCTGTATCTCCTCGACTCTATGTGCACCAAATTTGGACTAAATCGGAACCACCGGTTGAGAAATTATGGCCGCAAACTTACTGACCTCTCAATCCAGTTCTTCCTCTCACTAAGACCTACTGTATGTGGGTATGAAATCTGAAAATGATCCATGAAATAGTTTTTTCGAGTATTGCCATTAACACGAAGGATCCGCGGCCATGACGATGTGGCGCTGCTGTGTCTGCTGAGGTGGTTTTAGGATGCTGGATCATGGCCTTGATGATGATGATGATGAAGAGAAAATGTAACCACTCATCCGCCATGCCTCCCCTAATCCAAATATTGATCATCATCACACAATCGTTGTGTAGTGATGACTCAAAATCTGTTTCATGGATCATTTTCAGACTTTAGAGCTACATAGACCTTAGTGCGAGGAAGAACTGGAGCGATTTTGGCAAAAGGTCAGTTACATATTTCCACCACTATGGGGAGCTTTCTTCAAATGTTTTTTTCCAGCCAGAACTTCTCAACCATTAGTCGATTTAGCCCAAGCTTGGTGCATCTGAATCAACGCGAGGAGATCTTGTACTAGTTCATATTTTAGCTTTTTTTTTTTTTTTTAAACTCCGACTTTTTATCAGGGATCCCGATGAGAAGTGCGTTACAGTAATCCAGTCGGGAGGAGACGAACGCGTGGACCAGCTTTTCAGCATCACTCAAGGTGAGTGAAGAACGGAGTTTGGAAATATTTCTGAGATGGTGAAAGGAGATCTTGCAGATGTGTTTGATGTGGGATTCAAAAGTGAGTTGAGGGTCGAATCTTACTCCAAGGTTGGTGACTGATGAAGAGAGGGGAATGTCGTGACAAGAGAAGGTAATACTGGTTCTGGAAGAAGACTGGGTCTGATGTGGGGTGACAATTAAAATAGCTTTTTTTCTGGTTTTGGAGCTGTTCAATTTGAGAAATTTGTGTTTCATCCACACCTTTATCTCCTCCACACAGGCGAGATGACAGGGAAGATGAGGATGACAATGGAGAAGCTGCAGAGGAACATGTGTCAGTTTTCAAAAAATATAATTGGTGCATATTTAACCCTACTAGTTCATATTTTACTCCCTAGGGCGACTTTTTATTTAACAAACGTTTTTCCGACATTATTTCACCCTTCGTTGTTCGTAAAATGCAGCGTTTGAAGAAGATCTTTTCAGATGTCCAGCATCCCCTATGTCCCTCTTCTACATAAAGCCTCTCAGCACTCTCATGGTGCTTGGGTTGATCACGCCCCTTTTTGTTCATTCTTTGAATGTGTCAGCTGCACTTACTCTGTTTTTACCCATCCACCTACCTGCAGCAGATTTCCCACAGGAAGATTGATGGATAATGACTTGATGTACTTCCTTTCTCAACCCTTTTATTCTGCTTTGACAGCCTTTTGAGAACCACGGCGAAAGTGCAGAAGTCATACCATATGCAACGCACCCAACTCTAAAGGACCCAGTAGGTCCATGCCTGCAGATGTCTGTTGAACCACAGCGGACGAGGAGGAGGAGGAGGAGGAGGAGGGGGAGGGGGACTGCGGCCACGAGAGGAATACAAAGATGAGGACAACCGGAAGTGCTGCCACTCTCAGCTCAGGCTGAAGGTGGCAGAAGAGAGATGGAGATGCTGTCTGGGAGCAGGTTCAGACACACTGCCTGATGAAAAGACAGACTGTGAGGTTACTAAGGGACATGTCAGCTGTGAAGTCATACAGCTGCAGCTCAGGCGGGGATTCTATCTAATCTTCTCAGACTTCTCTAAAACCTCACAAAGATTGTAGCACAGCTGAGAGTCCCCGTCAAAACCACTAATTAGACATCATCAAAGATTATATCAAGCCTGCAATAACAGCACAAAAGCAAATATGATGCACTAGAAATGCATAAACTTGCAGGCAATGAGGTGTTTTGGCAAGAACATTGTGTATTGTACAAACAGGTATTGGAAGACGTAGAGAGGGACAGTTTCTTCCATAATGAGACGCACTTAAAGTCACACACTGGTCCCCTGAGTGAGTCATCGTATCATATCAAAAATCAGGAAACAAGTGGAAAATGGATTATGGCTATTGGAATGACTTGGATTGATCTGATCCTATTTATTTGGGAACTATTTTATTTTGACACAGGCCCATATTTACTGTTAACCAGATAATAATTGCGTTAATGTGACCGGAGCCGTCCATTACGGTGTTGTGTAAAAAAAGTCTGACTTTGACTTAGATCAGGAGGAAAGAGAGTTGGCGGTGAGTGGATCTCCATGAGTGAGTTTCTGCTGAGAGGACAGCAGGTGGGACTCATTTTTAGATCAGGAGCCTCGTGCTTCAGACCCATTTCACACAGCCTACGCCGGAGCCGGGGTCGGAGCGGACCGTGTGTCAGGAATTACTCATGCTACAACTTTTAGGGGGGGAGCAATAGGCGCCTCCCCTCTGTTGGTCGTTTTTATGCTATTTTGGAAGACAGAGTTGAACTTTTTTCGCCGCTAGCCCTGCTTTTCATCTCTTACTATAAAGCGATGACATCATAGTCAAACTGTGCGTATAATCAAACTGATTCTTTTGGGGTGCGAGTGCTTTATCCCGCTGAGTACGACTTATTAGAGCTCGGAGGAGGGCGTCACAGAGGCAGTCACAAGAAAATGAACTCGGCCCGTGAAACGACAGCCTCACAAAACAGGAAGAGCAAACAGTGAAAGGAGAGACTTGAATGCGTGAAACAAACACTGCTGGAGACCAAGGACGGTGCTCCTGCCGTTAGGGAGTCCATTGGCGCCGGCAGAACACGTGACAGACGCTGCGTCTGAACAGATTTTTTTCTTTTATGGTCCTTCACACTCTGTGTATCACTGCCAAGTCAATTTAAAGTTTATTTCTAAAGCAGCCACATAGAGCTGGATAAAAACAGGAATAGAGAAAAACACTAAACTAAAGGAGTGAACAAGGAATTAGATAATCAATCAAGTTAAAATCGCGTAAAGATAAAGAGATAAAAGAATCCAAAAAATAAGCCTTTAAAGAAACATTTCAAATGAATAAATTCAATCGAGGTGTCAAAGCTCCACTTGAATCTGCATATGTTTCTCTTTTTACATCGGATGCCCCTCCTGACACAACCGTCCCCATTTTATGCCTGTGCCGTGATATATAGATATATCTATATACTCTATTATGTTGAATCTCTATTAGTAGATTCAAAAGTTTGCTGATATTCTGAGAGGAAGTTCTGTGAAATTCCCTATTTACGCTGGAGCATGTCCTTCTTCCGTTTCCTCAGCACGTCCAACGGGTGCTTCAAAGAGGGTGGGTGGCGTCATTCAGCCGTGACTCCCTCCGAGAAAGGTTTGGAGTGTTTGGTCCTGAGTGGTGCAACGGAGTCTAAAATAGAAAGATAGCAGAGTAGGCTCCTCGGTACCAAATCCACAGCAACCCTTCAATGTGTGAGAAAATACTTTCTCACAGAACAGCAGAATCGTTTGTGGGATTATTGAACGTAAGAAGCGTTCAGGACCGGGGGGTGAAACCCCAGAACCACTGTGTCTGTGTAGATTCTGACCCATCCAGGTCACATTTAGTCCTTGTAGTATGAGAGGTCCAAACAGGAGTCCAGTGCCTCGGATTCAACTACAAGGATTAAGGGAATGTCAAATCCGATAAACGTGTTCAAAAATTTGTCTGGCTGAATCGTCTAGTGTGTGCGTTCAAAAAATGAAAACTCTCCTCACGTCTGTGGTCTCCCACGTTTTTAAAAGCGGTACAGGCGCAGCTCAAAGCCGGAATAAAGTCAGGAGCAAAAGGTGGAACGGTGGAAATCAGTTTTGAAACGGTTGCTGGCCCCTCTTCATGCTGGTCCGAGGAGAACTGAGAAAAGAATAGATAGATGATAAGATGGATAAGATCTTCATTTTTATCATCATAAAGTGTACAATGAAACTACGATGGTCAGATGGAGGGTCAGTCCTGAGCCGCTGCGGCTGAGCGCACCGCCAACATGGGCCAGCCTGAAAACAGCGTCAACTAACCTAGTCTGAGGTCAAGTGTCTGTTAGAAACATTAAATCCAGGTTTCCTGGGAAGTATTTTAATATTTACCTTCACTGCTAGCAATCTAACATCAAACCGTGTTAAACGAGGTGTTAGCTCCTCGCTGATTAGCATTGTAGCCTAATCCACCAGACAAAGGTCCTTGTTTTCCACGCCGCTTCGCCAGGCTGGTGTCTGGCGCCATGGATGCTGGGGATCCATCGGTGCGGGCAGACATACCCGGAATAGTAAGTCTGAGCCACCGCCCTCTATATTACTACCATTACCTGTTCACCAAGAAGCAAAGAAGTGGGTCGTTTCATTAGGTGACCTGGACTTTCCTCCAGCAGCCGTTTCAGTTGTAAAAATCCTTCTTTGTATTAAAAATAGCTCAATAACACAGTTTCTGTCTCTCAGCTCCATTAGAAGGTCCTTTTCCGCTGACATGGAGGCCAGGCCTGGTTTCCCGCTCCCGCTTCTACAATAACCTTTAATGTATTTTAAGGCTGAAAGATAGAAGATACTGAATGAACTGGTTTCCACACACGAAGAACTCTCACACACTCAAGTGTGTCAAAGAATGCAGGCAGCATCATGCCCCGGTCTAATTAGTGGTTTTGACGGGGACTCTCAGCCGTGCTACAATCTTTGTGAGGTTTTAGAGAAGTCTGAGAAGATTAGATAGAATCCACGCCTGAGCATCACAAATTCAAAATCTGATGAGTTAAAAAAATATGACAGTTAACTAAAAAATCGTCCCGTCTTGTAAGTTTGAAGGCCTTACGCTTTGATTCCACTGGGAGCGTCACGTTTCTCTACACGGGACGCTTCTCAGACGCGGGGCGTCTCACCATCACGTCTCACTTTTTTTATAGTAGATTAATATCTACTATGAAAAAGTACATCTACTTAAGAGTAGATGATGTAAAAAGAATCTGTGGTGTCACAGTTGATCTTGTGCTTCTCAACTTCCAAAAATATACATCTGCTCGTCCACGGTGACTTGTTGACTCTCTGACTGACCACTGATGTTCTAGCCTCATCTAAATCAAGACGTAATGTTGACGTATAGGATCCGTAGTCTCGTATCATTATTTTGGAAGCATCCGGCCACATTCATTTTGAAATCCGACCAGACGTCGTTTCTGTGTTTGACTTCCTGTCTGGTTCGATCTGCCGTGTTGAAATTGAGGCGTCTTCCATCAAAAATATACCGAGATGTCGTTAATATACTGATGGGGGGGAAAAACTATTAAAAATACATGAAATCTGAATATGAAATATAGAGATTTAGTTTCTGTCTCTCAGCAGAAACATACATTGTGTATATATATATATATATATATATATACACAATGTATGTATTTGGATCCCGTCTGCTGTGTCAGAACTCGGGGTCCATCATAGGGAGTCAGAATGTTCCAGGGGGAAAGGTCATTACGAGGGACAGACGGCGTACAACTCCTCTCAAGACGTCTGTTTACCGTGAGTGACGGCATTCATGCCAGATGCTTCAAGAAAGCAGCGACGGACGACTCATCACGATCATTCAGGCTCCGAGCAGAGCGCGACATTAGGTCTAATAAACAAGATACATAACATAACTGAGGAGGTATAATGCTTTTCCTTCTCGACGCTGCGTTTCAGATCGATCGGGAATATGGATTTCAGATTAGAGGCCGTGTGGGTTTCCCCCCTCACGTCTGCGTTAGTGGTGGGGTGACGTGGCGTGATTGAGGCGATTCCCAAGTGATGCTGCGGCAGGAACTTGTACGAATTCGTACGTTGACACTTATTGCCACGCATGATTGTCGTGCCAGTCGTGCACCTAAACGTGGCACGACTGGTTTGTCTCTGGGCTGCATGAATTTAACGGCTTGTTTGAGCCCTTCGCTCAAACAATCATAGTGTTTATAGTGATGTTTAATGTGATGTTAATAGTGTTTAATGTGATGTTAATAGTGTTTAATGTGATGTTTATAGTGTTTAATGTGATGTTTATAGTGTTTATAGTGATGTTTATAGTGTTTAATGTGATGTTCATAGTGTTTATAGTGATGTTCATAGTGTTTATAGTGATGTTCATAGTGTCTATAGTGATGTTCATAGTGTTTACAGTGATGTTTAATGTGATGTTAATAGTGTTTAATGTGATGTTTATAGTGCTTAATGTGATGTTTATAGTGTTTATAGTGATGTTTATAGTGTTTAATGTGATGTTTATAGTGTTTAATGTGATGTTCATAGTGTTTATAGTGATGTTTATAGTGCTTATAGTGATGTTCATAGTGTCTATAGTGATGTTCATAGTGTTTATAGTGATGTTCATAGTGTCTATAGTGATGTTCATAGTGTTTATAGTGCTGTTTATAGCGTTTATAGTGGTTATATTGTTGTTTATAGTGTTTATAGTGATATTAATGTTGTTTATAGTGATGTTTATAGTGCTTATTGTGATGTTTATAGAGTTGATAGTGATGTTTATAATTGATTTATTGCTGGTGAAAAATGACTCCCGCCAGTGCAGCTTTGTGAGGAATGTCGATGGAAGGTGACGTCTATCTTGGTTGAATTCTGATCTGCGGTCGGATTTAGGAGCACATAACGAAGTGGCCCACATCAGAACTGAATAAAGATCAGATTCCATATGATTCACACCGCCATTAAAAAAAAGAGAGAGAAATCGGACCTGGGCCTCATTTTTAGCCTTATTTTGGATCAGTGGTCGCTACAAGGTTCTAATCATCTCACCCCGGGCTCCTCTGGAAAAAATAAACTCCGCTTTAACTCTCTCTTCAGCCTTTTAGTCTTACAAACATAAACATATCTCCGAATACTATTTATATCAGTCCATTGGGTTACATTTGTATAAACTCACAGTATAATTGTTTTTTTAGAGTAAAAAAAAACATTATATAAGCAGAAGAAACCAAAAGCAATTATTGCCCAAATCAGTAAAAGCTTGGATATTACATAAAAATAAAAAAAGAGCCAAGAAGGGACAGCAATTTGAGAGCACAGCATGCAGTTTAATGCTTATTACTTCAATTTTTAGCTGCGCCTCCGTTTCTTAGCTTTATTCTGAGAGAGCCCGGCCCGGCCCCGCAAAAAATAGCCCAGAAAATTACGGACGCCACTTTTGCAAATTCAATTTCTTTTTTTATAGCAAAATCAATTTAGTTACGTCCATGCTGGTTTGAGATTGTTAGATACAAAGTGAAAACAAATCCAGATAATTCAGGCTGCAGCTCCTGTTAGTGCCTCAAAATCAATTTGTTTTGCGGAGCGGAGTTGCGGTGATATATGTGCAGACTATTTTCTTCAAATAAGAGGTCTCTGAGATGAGATGTAATTGGATGTCATGAATTTGAAAACCCTCTCACATAAAACCTGGCCTCATAAATAAAGCCCTTTTCTTTTCTTTTTTAAGATATTGGAGCTATTGCTGGACCTGAAGTGAAAGTTGATGACCGCCCTCGTCAGGAAATCTGTGAAAAATAAATAAATAAATAGAGTTATAATGCCAGTCGGTGTATTTCTGGAGGCAGAAACTTATAATCATTAAAGGAGGGACTGAAACTTCGGCATCTTTTAGAGGGAACCAATCAATTATTTTTATTAAATCTCCCAGCAGTCCAAAGCCGTTCGGACTCAAATGGCGTGAATTCAGAGACACACTTTGATGACAGGATTAAAGTGTTTTTCGCTGGTGGATACGCAGAATTTAAAGAAGGCGATGAGTCACGCAGAGGATTGTGGGTCAATGGGTCATGCGGGGAAAGGATGATTCAGAAAGAAATAGCCCAACAGTCAGTTTATATTCCGCTTCATTTTTACACACAAAGACAAATTCTTGGACGGAGCACCTTCTAAAAACTTTATCGGCAGGGTTCACGTGATTTTATGTTTTTTTCCTTGGGTGCCTCCATTTCTTTGTGTTTTGTCTGGATGTGAGTTTCTTCCCTCCTCCGGTTGTGTTCTGACCCGTACCCTTTCTCACCTGCCTCTCCCCCCTGATTCATTTTCTAGTCTCATATTTAAATTCAATAAAGATTTTCTCTGAGGATTATATGATTTCATCAGCTTTCTTCAATAGATCTCCGAAATAAAAACCCAAAGAGACGTACTCTGGATAAAACTAGAAGGAGGTAACGGAAGCTACAGTTTGACTCTTCACTTCTATCGTCGGAAAATATCGTGATACCGCCGTCATCATAAGGGATTATGGAACTTTCAGAGAAGTTTACAATGACACGGAGACATTTGAAAAAGGTCGAGCACTGGTATGCGAACCCTCTTTGATCTGGTTCTGATAGAGAAGACCATTGATTTGGATATTATAGGAGGCAGATATTTTCAGAACCACTGGAGCGCTGAACACAAAAAAAGAAGGCAAGAGAAAGTCGGACAGTCTGTCACAAAAGGTCGGTACTTTCTCACAGCATGTGTTGGATAAGCCGTCAGATAAGCAGCACCCCCCTTCTTGTTTATAGACTAAATAATGCTCAGAATAAATGCAGAGACGCCAGAACTCCACCTCTGGCCCAGATTCTTATTCATTTTTCAAACTTATCTGGCATGTTCTACCGACAATTCATCTCTTCACTCTTTTGGTTTAAAAATATTTTATTGATAAGATTTTACGGGAGGGGAACAACAGGAGTGACAAATGGGTTCATGGTGGAGGTGGGACTGCACCAAGGATCAGCCCTGAGCCCCTTCTTGTTTGCTACGGTGATGGATGGGCTGACAGATGAGGTCATGGACTATGAGGTTGGTGGAGGACATTGTGATCTGTAGTGAGAGCAGGGAATAGGTGGAGGAGAACCTGGAGAGCTGGAGGTATTTGTTGGAGAGAAGAGGAATTGAAAGATAGAATAGATGTGTGTGAATGAAAGGGAGGCCGGATGAACGGTGAGGATGAAGGAGTAGAAGTGGAGAAGTTGCAGGGGTTTAAGGACTTGGGCTCAACTGTTTGTGTGGAAAAGAGGAAAATAAGTGAGTTCAGGAAGGGTGGAGTGGGTGGAGAAGAGTGTCGGGAGTTATCTGTGACAGAATAGTAATAGCAGGAGTGAAGGGAAAGGTGGACAAGTGGTAAAAGCAGCTTTGCTGAAAGGCTTAGAGACGGTGGTTCTGACCAGAAGACAGGAGGCAGTGCTGAAGATGTTCAGATGTTCTCTGGGAGTGAGGAGGAAGGACAGGATTAGAGAGGAAGACATCAGAGGGACAGTCCAGGTTAGACGTCTTAGACACAGACAGTCAGAGAGGACAGACTGAGATGGTTCTGACCCGTGAAGAGGAGGGATAGCGGACCTGCTGGTAGAAAGATGCTGGAGATGGAGCTGCAGGCAGGAGAAGAAGGATGAAGACCAAAGTGGAGGTCTCTGGATGTGGTGAGAGAGGACATGCAGTTGGTTGGTGTGAAAGAGGAAGATGGAAACAGTTGATGCGCTGTGGCGGCCCGTAAAGGGAACAAGCCGATAGAAAATTCTCTGTCCAACTTTATGTGCTTCATTTCTGTGTTTGTCGATTCAATGAGTGATGATGATGGTCAGTGATTGAATACTTAATTACCTGGTGTTATAATAATGCCTGACGTCATCTCTTCATTTGCTCAACATCAATAGAATATGCCCTACAGGTGAACAGATATATAAAATGTAATTATTTCCTTATCAGGTTCTTCTTATTATTGATATAATTCTAATCATTTCTATCATGGATGTTGCTGTTTTAATTTGCAGAGAGGAAGTAAACATGATTTAACAAAAATGCAAAATCACAAGAACAACAATGCATCCGTACATTTTCTTTCTGGTTACCGAGAAGCTGGACCTTCAATCAACAGGTAATAATAACGGGCTCTTTAATCGTCGTAGAGGACGGGACACATGCTAATAACCTCCGTTATTAGCATTAAAACAAGCAGCAGCCATCGGAACATGTGAATTTAAGTCGTCCCCAGACGAGCAATCAGAAGTTTGTTTGGATTTATCTCGTCTTTTTCCCTCTTGGTTACAAGGGAGAATCAATTAGTCTGTTAGAGCTCGAAAAGAAATACACTGCTATTACGAATCCTTGAGAATTCACCACCTATTCCGTCCTCTGTCGCCATGGCAACATAATCAGCTGAGAGAGAGAGGGAGAGAGAGGGAGAGAGGGAGGGAGAGAGGGCGAGAAAAACAGGAAGTGAGCCAGACAAAGAGGATGAAGGGGAGACACAGAATGCCGACAATGATTTCGGGGTACAAGAAGAATATAGACATTCATTGATTCTTCAGTCCGACTGGTACAGAACCGAGTGAGAGGAGTGATAAACATCCAGTTCATTGATTTTTGTCACGTACCATTAAGAAATGCAATCCTTTCTGCGTTACGAAACCAACTCTTTCATCACCGACTTTTCAACAAATCTGAATGCAAAGGTCAAAGTTGACGTCTGGGTTTGGACCAAAGCCGTGTGTTGGACAGGAAGTGAAGAATATGGATGGTTCGCTTCCTTTTTTCTTTTTGTTTGATTATTGAATTTGCTTCAAAAATAATGTAAACCAAACTTAAGTTTCTTAAAATTGTGTTAAAATGGTTATAGGTTCGTTTTTTAACTATGGATTTTAGTATTTAGGTACTATCAACCTATTCTGATTGTATACTATCAGTGGTCTGTCTACTGTCTACTGGTTGGTGACCCCATAAAACAGCCCCCCCCCCCACAATATCCCCAAAACGTTAGGGATATTGTGGAATCATCTTCGCCGCCGCGTCCGCCATAGATGCTTCTTGCTAACGCGACAACTCAAAAACTATGTCATATACAAAACCCTCACAGACCTCAGTGCGAGGAAGAACTGGAGTGATTTGGGGAAAGATGAGTTGTATATCTGATACTGAGCTCTATCTCAAAACTTTTTGGGGGCCCTACTTTCTCAAGCGTTGCTCTGATTGAATCCAAAGTTGGTGCATTTTGTTCGCCTCTAAGATTTAAGATCTACGATGTTTAAATCATATTTTACCAAGATTGTAATCTACTGGTACATATTTTACCAATTTAAGGGAGGGTTGTTTTTTTTTTGTTCATAAGTAAAAATACTGTGGATGCTACCTCACATTGAATTTGAGGGGTTGTCAGTACAATGCAGGGGGTAGGGGACATATCCGGACATATGCCCTTATGCATGAAAGTGTTGGCCTAGTTATCCAAAGCACTCATGTGAGTTTGTTGCATCACAATCGTACGTTATTGTCGTTTGATCGGCCTTGAGGCCGGTGATGGAGGGTAATTCCATGCACTCTCTCCCAATCACTTCTTAATTCAAATGTCTGTCAGACGCGTACGACAGAGAGTGACCTCTCTCACTTGCGGCGCCCTCTCATCCCTGATGAGCTCTTTGTTTTCATCCAGCACAAATTTGCATCAGCTCCCTGCATGCCTGTCCTCCCTCCTCCCTCCTCAGTAGCGTCTCCACGCTTCTCGTATAACGGTGTTTGTAACAGTTTTTTGCACAAACTCGACAGATTGTCTGCTTCTGACTCGCCCACCACTTCCGCTCGCTCACAGTCGCCCTCCCTCCCCTCTCTCTCTCTCTCTCTCTCTCTCGTTTTTTGTGTTGTTGCTGCGGCTCTTGTTTGGCAGCCAGGTTCACGACAGCATTATGCGAGGCTGTGTTTCAGCCCGGGTTGGAATGATGTTGCTTTTCTGCTGTTATGCTGTGACTGTCCTCGCCGCTGTTTCCCTGAAAGCCTCGCCATCTACATCAGAAACCGTCCGGCTGGATTCACCTTTAATGTCATAAAGTAATCAAGTAAACAATGTATTTATTCAGTCAAACTCACTGTAAGGATGTGATATCCTAGGGTTCAAGGAGGATCGACCATAACATTATGACCACCTGAGTAATATTGATTGAGATCTGGGGATTTTGGAGGTCAAGTTGACCTTGAACCGGAGGTTGGGTACCTGAAACCATTCCTGAACCATTACACTGGGGGAAAAAACTCCTCTTCAAATATAAGTTAGAAATGTATTAATACAAGGTCTTTTTAGCTTGCAATAAATAAAAAACAATCTGCCAATAAAATAAATAGAAATTAGCCTGGTAAGATTTTTTATAATAAAGTGAGATTTAGATTAAGGACATCTCAGATGAGCTGCTAAATCTGAATTTTCTTACTATATTTCACTAAAATTAGGAAGTTTGGTGTCTCAGAATCAGCCAGTAATGCTTAAAATTTGTGTTCTTTCCCTTTTGTTTTGCAAAATTGCACCATATCCCTTTACTTTGTCTTGTTTTTAATACCTTTTATATTAATTTGCGCATTTTTTCATGTTTTTTTCATGTTTTATTTTATTTTTTTTAAATCCAAAACTAATACATTTCCCCTGTATTAGTTTATAAACATTTTTATCTATTTAGTAGTGACACAGTTCCAGATGTAATATCATTACGACTTTGAAATAAGATCAGAGAGTAACATTTAAGCATTTTAAGAAGAAATTTGATGTTCAACTGCCTAAAAACAAGTTCTTATATCTCACCGAAATGTTACTTGTTTAGTGATTGTGTCTTCAATCAAGTGCAATAAGATATTTTGACTAGAAATGTTGTCAAATACTCCATTTGAATACTAGCTAGGCCTGCGCTGTTTACCTGGACAGCAGGGGTATATCCCAGTAAATCCCCCAATCCCCTGCATTTGGGACTGAAACACTAATTAAGCCAAGCTGATTCTTATTGAATTAAATGTGTAAAAGTTATGTCGGAAAAAAAATTTTTTTTCGTAGCTCCAATCTGGTGAAGAAAATATGAACTATGTCATATAGTTCATATGTATTACTATACATAGTTACTATGTATAGTAATACATAGTTACTATGAGAATAAAATTATATATATACAAGATAGATCAACCCAATTCATATCCATCCAAATTTGGACTAAAGCCTGAAACGTTTGGAGATAATGTGGCAGAAAAACTTACAGCGACCTTTCCTAAAACCAATTCAGTTCTTACTCACATTAATTTCTATGTGGGTATAAAATGAGTTTTTTTGAGATATCGCGTAAACACGATACAGACGCGGCAATTCCAGAATATCCCTGACTTTTCAGGGATTGTAATAATAATAAACTTATTTCTGTAAGAAATTTTTAAAATAAAAGTTAAAAAGGGCCTTACTGGATGAAAACAAGGGAGAAAAAAAAAAAAAGCTCCAGTCTCCAGACAGAGAATAATAATAAATAATATTAAAACCAAAGGAGAACATCTGGCAAGGAGCGTTTTCCTTATACAAAGGCTGATATGAAATATGAAAATATGTGTTATAGATGTGAAAAGACGGGATACGTATGGAGTAGAGTAGTCTGCGAGCATCAGGCACAGATATTAGCACACATATTAACGTTTTATTAGCATATTTGCTTGTTACTACGCAACAGGGTTCAATTAACATTATCGTACTAACAAATTCTGATGGTCTGATTTTCTTTTTTTGAACCCTTACGGTTCATGACCCTAATCTGCAGAGGATATGCAGTTGGTGGTGCAACTATATAATTGCGAATCAATAGTTCAGAACCCTAATAAAATAATTCTAGATCCACACCATGATCCGGATCACCGCCTCTCCATCGTTCTTCCTGCAAAATACTACCTCTGCGAAAAGAGTTTGTTATATTTTTTTGCAGAACATTTTGGGTTTCCCTGTTTCAAACAGGCTCACTCCCTATCTGCCGGACAAGGACAGAGCTGCTGTGGCCTTGGGGGTTCCGCAGGGCCAAATCCTCGGCCCTGTCCTGTTTATTTGTTCATCTATGCTTCCGCTTGGACACGTCATAAAGAAGTACAACATGAAATATCACGCTTACGCCGATGATACACAACTTTATATCTCCCTCTCAGCTGACGATTCAAGGCCTGTGGGAACATTAATTAAATGCATCAAAGACATTAACACCTGAATTAATCTAATTTCTTACAAATAACCAGCAAAAAGCAATGCAAAAACACAAAAAAAAAATGGCAGCCCGACGGAAAGAACCTGCCAGAAACCTTGATGTTATTAAAGATACCAACATTAACCTTCACTGCTACTTTAATAACGTCACTAGATCTTTCTTCTATCTTAAAAGAACATCGGAAATAAGACGCTTTCTGTCAAAGTCAAACCGGTCCATGGATTTGTCACGAGCAGATTACATTATTTCAATAAAAAATCTTACCCATAAAACCACATGTCGTCTACTCTGGACCCGGAAAAACACACATAACTCCAGTTCATACATCCCTGCTCTGACTTTGATTTTAAAAATCTTTTTTACCGTCTATAAAGCGATGAATGCTTTCAAAAGTTAATCAGTGAACCTGTAACCAAAAAAATGTTACACTGTCCAAAGAGGGAAAAACATACAATGAAAGTCTGGAAAAGACATATATATGTATATGTATATATATATATATATATATATATATACACACAAATGTAACATCATATATAACTGACATTTTTAGAATTACTTCAGAAATGTGATGTCATGCCATGTTTTATGTCTCCCACCAGCTTCTTTTTAAGGAATAATGTGTTCTGGGTTATTACGGGTTAAGAAATGACGTATGATGACGTCTAAATGGATCTTAACAAGTAGTCTATTTACCCATTTGCACTTTCTAAGCCACTTTAACTCCCCTCCAAATGTGGAAATGAAAGAAAAGACAAGGCTTCCCATGAGCCGAGCAGATCTAATGGAGATACGTGGTTTCAGCCTCGAGTGGAAATGTACATTATAAGATGAGAGAGTGGGAGAGGAGGTTGAAGGACGACAACATATTATCTCCCGTACTGTAACTCTGTAGTTTAATCAGTCTGACTACAGGGGTGAATCTCTATTTTTAAGGAAGCGTCTGACGTTGATTAAGGTCCTCCTGATTGTTGTCCTGCTCCGACACTCCACACTTCCTGCTCAAGAACAAAAACCCGCCGTCTGTCGCCGTAGGTGTTCACGGAAATCTGACGTCAGTTATAATTACACCTCTATTTCTGTCGGTCTGGCCTCGCTCCTCGGGATTGGACTACATGGGTGAAATAATGTGGCTCTATGCGGTATCCTTGGATCGAGTTTTAAAGGAATGTTGTCTCATTACTTCTGAAGACGAGCGAGATCTCACGCAGTGATAAATGTCCTACAAATAATTATTGTGCATCAAATGAGGCGAGCTGCTGACATTCTCATGGATCTATAGGTGATTCGCTCGCTCCCCTGCAGGTAGCCCCTCACGTGTGTGTGTGCGTGTGAGTGTGTGTAGATGTGTTCTTGAAAAACAACAAGGGGTTGAAGGATGCTAATCCACCCAAACTTCAGATTTCTGGGGTGTTTTAAAGCTGCAGACACAGAATCCCAGATACCCAGCCCACTCTTATTTCCTGCTGAGGGTAGTAGGTGGGTAAATAAGTGTCACCACTTTGACTATAGTCAGCATTAGTTTTGTTTTTTAAACAAGAGGTTACGACTTATTAAGAAGTATTTCTTTTCTCCTTCATAACTAATTGTGACTTTGATGTGTGAATTGTTCCTGTGTGTATATAACTGGGTTATATATTCTATATATATGAATCTGAATGATGTATATAATACATATAATTACCTTCTGCACACAAGATGAATTCAGCATTGCAAGGGCAGGTGTAGCTGTTGTACGTATACCTTCACTATGTGCAGTCGTTGATTCCTGCTGATGAGGATCCCGTATCTACGAACAAAAGTTCTGAGAGTACGACTCTGTAACCTTTTTTTTTTGTGTGTTTTTGACATAAGCAACATGCTAATGCTTCCTCTTGTTTTACAGTGTATTTGGAGTGTTCTTATTTTGAAGGATCACAGCAAAAGTGAGGTTGACCGGCGTTGTGTATGTGATCTGAAATGATCGTACGCACCGTTCTCCTCGTGGCGTTTTTCTTAAACTGACTGTATTTGGAAGTGAAAATACAATTTTGTAAGCCCTGGTCAGTCTTTTATAGGTTATATGGTGGCTTTGTCCATCAGGAGACGCTTATGGATTCACAATAAAACAATAAAATCATCTTGTGTGTCTTCGGTCTTAGTTGTTCTTCTCCTGCTTTCATTTAAAGGTTGATTGACAAGTTCTAGATTTTTTTCTCTTCACTCTTAAAAGCTTTATTCTGAAAGTTCATTTCTCCATGTTGCATCTGTTGCTTTGCAACTTCCCCGGCGATGGAATTTGGATGCTAGATTAAATTGTACTGAAACTTCCTCACGCCAGCTCTGGGGACGACTCGTTTGTAATTTCCCGTCGTTGACTTTGCTTCCTCGTCTGACTCTGTCAATGTTTTACAGTTTGAGGCTGTAAACACATCAAACATCTCCACTTACAGGACCTTTAAGAAGAAGAGACATAGTTGTTTGCTTTGCATGTGAACGTGATCCTGTAAAGAAAGTACCGTTAACACTTGTGATATAATCCCACTTGGCAACGTGAGTCATTGCAGATAGAATGATTTAATAGCTCATAAATGAAAATGGCATACGGTTAAATCAGTAATTGCATGGAGGTTTACGTGAGTGTGTGATGGGGGTCACAGGGAGTCCACTGATTTGACTGAACGGGTTTTTTCTTCACATAATTCTTTTGTAAAGAAGCAATTTGACGGATTAGCGTAGCGTGGGTTGCCAGCGCCTGAGGTAAGGCAATTATTGTGCCATTGACCATTAGCGTTCCCCTATATAAATATATATATATGAAAATACAAAATTCAAACTGATGCCCTGAAACGGTTTCAGAGTTGAAACACTCTGTGAAACTAGCAGAGAGAATTAGCCCTTCTTTTTTTTTTAATACAAGTTATGGGACATTACGGTACCGGTATCTGCAAATGGGAAACGACGTTATTAATGGGCCTTGTTTAATTCTCTGATAAGGATTATATGAAGACAGGATGGCCGTAACTAGCGAGAAAAATACTGCAAATTGTTACGTGGAACATGTATTTGTCCCGTCACGTTGAAAGATAATAAAATGATTAACAGACAGAATTGACGTAATTAGGATACAAAAGAACGATAGCTGTATTCCATTCCAGATCCAGGAAAAAAACATGTAATCAGATTACAGTTACATTCAGTAAAATTTGGGATTACTAGCAAGATTGCGATTTTTTAAATAGACGTGTGCAGGTGCGCACAGATTACAACACTTCACCACAACACCAACGAAGTCCACAACACCGCTAGCTGTCACTGGGTCGTCTTATAAACAGGTTCAGTCACATTTTTCAATAAAAAATAGAGACTGAAAATGAGCTAAAAGAAACAGCTGATTAAAGGGTTAATATTACTGTTATTCATCACGTTCGACCGCTCATCTAATTCTTGAAAAAACAGCTGAACAGTTAATAGTCAGTGAGTTAACGAATAAATATACTAAAACGGAATAAATCCGATTTATCCTAGTTGCTTGACTTTGAATTTGCGGTTTGAGTTTTTCAGAGGACAAATCCGAGTCCGTAACTTCTAGATCACAAGAAGACGCCGAGTGGAGTGACTTGAGTACATCTCAACATGGACGAGGAACAAGAGGCTTGACCTTCCTCCCTTCAAACAAGCAGAACCCTGAACTCAGCACAACCCAGAGTGCAGCCAGTAGACTGATATTTGATGATGATGATGTTTAGAGTTTCCGATGAAGGCGAGGATGTGCGTTCCTCACCAGCCGCAGGAAGAGCAGACGCTGTTGTTCTCTGTGGACAATCGAGGAACCGCGTTGAATCCAGGTCAGGTAGTCGGTGATATAACCCGTTTCTAACCTGGTGTTCTTCAGAGACGATGAGTGGAATCCGAGAGGGTCAGCTGAGAGGAAGGGTTCGCCTCCCTCAGATGATCTTCATGCATCTGTAAGACACCGACCTTCTCTGCACGGCTCAGTCCGGGAAGACGATGAGGAGGAGAGGATGACTAATATGATGGTAAGTAAGATGTTCTCCTCCTCTCCGGAGGATCTGAACTCCAGCTTCGTCTTGTGATCATGTGATCTAGCGTTCACGCAAACATGGAGTATTTATTTGCCAATTAAAGCCACCACAACGCTGGAGTCGTCGCAGCTGATCCGTCTGACATTTACCGACGGGAAGGGCTACGCGGCCTGACAGCTGCAAAGGGTTTTGGGTAGTGTGTGTGTGTGTGTGTGTATGCGTGTATGTGCATGTGTGTATGTGTGTGTGAGAGTGTGTGTTCAAATATGAGGGATTTTCTTGAGTCATAATCTCACCAGTACACCATGTGGGTATTCCCTCTACATTACACTTATACTAGGATACACTGTCAACGGTCAGGCAGTAAAATATACCTCCCCACGCCACACACTGATCAGCCTTAACATTATAACCACTGACAGGGGACAACTTAAAGTGTGGGCTAAGATTGAATTCTGAACGCGACCAATGTGAATGGCCTGGATAAGACACGCCACCAGGTTGCACTATGGGAAAACAAATGGCCATATCTCGCAGTCATGCGATCATTGTGACGGTGTTGCTGCTGAGAAGCTTCGGGTCCTGCCTTTCACCATGGATGTAAGTTAGATCCGTTTATAATGTTGTGGCTGATGGGTATTATCGCGTACCGGCAACATCTGTAGCCGAGTGTGTGTGAGAAGAAATAATAACAAAGGAAAGAGAACTACATTTTTGAGCATGAAGGTCAATCTTGATCCATGAGAAGGTTCAGAGAAGCTTCTGATCCGAGCATTGAACCCAAAGGTCAATGTAAAGGTCATGTGATGAAAATTACAGTTTACCTCTGTTGGAAAGTCACGGTGTGAAAGTTAAGTAGCCGGGGAGTTTCTGCACATGTCTGGCACATGTGTGAAAATCACAATGACGTTGACTTTGACTTTGACTTATTAAAAAAAAGCAAAAATACAAATGAACATTTTTTTTCTCTATTTTCCAGAAAATGCTACTGAACCAACGAGGTCCGGACTCGGCACAGCCTCCCATTGAGTTCTGAGATGTTTTACCTGGTCCGTGCTTGCATTCTGGGCTGGTTCCGCTGTGGACCTTTTGGAGAACACATTTATTTCCTTTTCCTGTTTTGAAAAAAAGGCGATTTTCTACAGCATGCTTTGCTACCAGTACAGTTTCGTTATTTTTAGAATCCGTGAAATTGGGAAAATCTGCCGTATCCCACTCGCTAAGTGATTCATGCGTCTTTATGCATATTTAGAATCAGGAGTAATCCCATTAAAAATGGCGGCAGCGCTCTGTGGAGGATAATTTTAGATGTATTGCATCAAAAAGAATTCAGCCTTTATTTGAAATAAGAGGGTATAAAGCCGAAGGTATTTGACATCAAAGGGATGTTTGGGCGATTGTTTGTCATCAGATTGTTTGGAAATCCACTAACGTCTAACGCTGTCCACATCTATTCTCAAGAAGAATTTGCAAACTCCTTTTATGCGATTCTGAAGAGAGATAATAGAATCCCGTCTTCGGTAATCACACAGCAACCCACAAAAAAAAACATCTACATTTGACAAAGAGAGTCAATAATCAGTTATCTTTCATCTGATCACAAACCCGAGTCATCAAAATATACGTCAAGATAATAAGAAAATACAGGCAGAGGACCAGATCTTTACAGATGCAGACGCAGACGCAGACCCAAACGCAGACGCAGACGCAGATGCAGCCAAGATGGTCCGAATTGATGATAATGACAAGGGGGAAGCGTATAAACATTTATAAAGTGACTCTCCATACTGCTTTACAGGATTTCTTTTTAAATATTTTTATCATTATATCACCCAAAAGTCCTGGACATTATGGATCCATCATGGCCAGCCAATTCCATCCTTTGTTTTAACGCGATAACTCAAAAAACAGCTTATGGACAATTTTCAAGTTTTACACCATCATAGATCTCGGTGGGACGACGAGCTGGAGTGATTTTGGGGAAATGTCGATTGTATGTTTCCAACACTATGGAGGGAGCTTTATCTCCAAAATGTTTTTCTGCCATAATTTTCTGCCACACTTTAGTCCAAAAGTTTCTGTGTTTGAATCTTAATCTTGAAATCTTTCTAGTAAATATCTCATTAGTCTCACAGGGAAGAACTTCTTACGATAAAACACTGTTTTAAAAACTGTTTCATTGATCATTCTCAAACTTTAGAACTCCAGATGTTAAACTATGGGAAAGAATTTAGTGTGGCCTCCACTGCAATTGCACTGCAAAAACTCTAATCTTACAAAATATATTTCTTCTAGTTAAAAAATCCTATTTTAGTTAGTATTAAACAAAAACACTGAACAAGTAACATTTCAGTGGGATACAGGCCTACATCCTGGTAACTTGTTGGGTCAAAGACACTTGGAAATATCTCTAATGCTCCAGCTAACTTGAAAAAAAACATCTTATCTTAAATGCTTAAAAATAAAATCACTTAAAAATGCCTAAATAGAAGTTTAATCAACAAATCTTTAATTATATAGGACTTTTCATACATACAATATGTAACACAAAGTGCTTTACCCACATGAAATGGAGAAAAGTCAAATGTATTAAAACAGGATTTACAAAAAACTGTTCATCCCAATCACCCATCATCATCCTCATGCAAACACCAGGCAAAAACAAGTAAATAATGGGACTACAAAACATAACTGTAAAAACAGGAAACTGCAAAAACAGGAACTTGACTGAGGAAACAGTCAAGAGCTGGTAAAAAAAACAAACAGTAAAACTGTTACTATAAAACTTTAAATCATTTTTTTTTTTTTTAAATGACTAAAATGTTGAAAATCAAAATATCAAATAATGACTAAGATATATAGGCTTGAAACATAGAATAATACCAAAAAAAAGTAAATCATAGACCATAAAATAGTAAGTGTAAAAACTGACTGAATGTAGACTAATGCTAAACAATAAATAAATAAATAGATTTAGTTCAACGCCTGACTAAAACATTAGACCCTAAGTACTTCCGATCTTCTGCACGACAGTCGGAACAAGATTCACAGCAGGGTTTTTTTTCTCTTACTTTGGGAATAATTAAAAAGCTATTACCAAAAGACCGGAGGGCCCAATAAGTCTCGTATGATAATAACCAATCTGATAAATAAGAAGGGCTTGGAAATTAATAAAATAATAAAAAATACCTTAATATCACTTATTTCAAGTATGTGACGGTCTTAAATCTGGGACAGTGTCACTTTTATACAATTAAGAATAAATTAAATGCAGCTGAAATGAAGGCATGTACATGTACGATAACAAATCTGCTTTAAGGGAAATATGCCATTTTTTTTTTTTTTTTTGCGTTACTGGTCAAATGTCACATTTTTGTCACAAAAAAAAGTCACTTTTTTATTGGCAGATTTCTTAAATTCTTATTATGAGCTAAAAAAACAACAACCTTGTATTCTGTATTATTCTTTAAACTTATTTTTAGAAGTTTTTTTTTTCTCATGTCTACTTGCCAAAACTCATTCATTCCTCGTCTAGAACAAAAGTTCAGCGACAAAAACTGATGAAGTGAATTTCCCACGGTCAAGTGAGTTTAAACTAACGTGAGACACGAGACGGGTTTGAGGTGTAAAACGAAAGAAACCGTTAAAATATGTCTAACAGTACAAAAAACCCGCTTCAGGACCAAAATGTCAGGAAAGATACCATTTTTAACAAAATAATCAATCCTGGTTATAATGTTTTGGCTAAGCAGTGTCAATTTGACCTAATTAGCATTAATGCAAGCATCTCTTTTATGTTCTGAAAATCTACATGTGGCTCATCATTAAAGTAGCGCTCGATGAAATCAGACATGCTTTACCGACATGAATGATTTTTTATACCGTCTTATTTGGCGTTTTTATTCCCATTGGTTGCTTCTTCTTTTTTTTTCCTCGCGGACGCATCGGCGCTCGCTCTGACGCACGTAACCTCCGCGCCGCGTCGGAGAACTGGCAAGTCGACAGTTCCCTGGCTGTATGTGGTTGCCTTATTTTTCAATTTGACACGAGCTATTTCTGGTGGCGGTCCCAGACAATGTGCGATCGTGTGAGGGTTTAAGAGATGATGTAAAAATGTGGGCAGTGAAATTAGGCGCCGCTGTTGACGAAGCCAATTTCTTCTTGGCTGTTTTTTTTTTTAGGTTTTTTTTAATCAGACACTAAATAGTAAATGTGACGATTCATGTGAGACGCAGATGGCCCACCAAACTGCAAAGAGAACCCGCTGTGAGACATTCAACTACGCTACAAAGTTTTTGCCACATAGAAACATTTCTTCCTCAAAGCTGCAATCGAGAAAACCTGAATGGAGATGGAAAGAAAACATCAAATAAATCTACACCGACAGGGTTTATAGTGTAGATCCCTAAAAAGCCTCGGCTGATTGAACTCCTTGTATTTAAATGTGTAATTGGATCCGAAAAAATTGATAAAAAATGATATATATTATATATAAAATGTGATATTTAAGATAGATCTCCTCAGGTCGAATCATATGCACCAAATCCGGACTAAATTGATCCAACGGTTAGGAAGTTATGTCTGAAAAAACAGTGTTTTTCAAAGAAAAGCTCCTCCTAGTGAGTAAAATATGAACTACTAGAGTAGAATATGATATGTCATCAGCCACCACCACCAGTATCCAGACTCCAGAAAGGGGGGGGATGTATCTCCACACACACACACCATCGCTTTTTCATCTTCTCTTCATTCTCCGTCTCCTCTGACTGAACTGGTGTTTGCCGTACGTTGAAAAATGAAAAAACTGAAACCACAAGAGGAAGTTGATTTTCATAAGCAGTAGAAACCCTCTGAATTGGACCCAGACATATAATTAAAAACTAATTCTGCCCTTCTGGGACAATATCAGCCTGTTGTGAAACACTACGCTGACGCCATCACTCCTGTTTCGGTCTCTTTGCACTGGATCACAGTTTGTTTTAAGATGAATCTTAAGATTTTACTGATGACTTTAAAGGTCAGTGCAGGCGTCTCTCCCTCCTGTGTGTCTGAACGTTCAGAAACGCACGCAACTGCTCGTACCTTCAGGTCGGGGGGCGGGAGGTCTTGAATGGACCCCCCCTTTAGGAGGACGGAGTAAATTATTGCACTCTTACATGTCATGTACTCACACTTCCTGTTTTAACATTCACGCTTGACTGAGAGTTTTTATAGTACATTTGATCATTTAGTCTCATACCATCATCATATAACTATATTTTCTGTATTACGTTTCTTTTCTTTCATGTTTTTGTTTAGGTGGAGGTATTTTATGAGCCCACCGGGCTTTTTTTAGCCTCATACTGTTTGTTATTCATGTTTTTTAATTCATGAAGGATTCAAAGAAATTGCTCACATACACAGCGAGAGAAAAAGTAGTGAAAGCGTATCCCACCATAAGTGATGGAGCGATCGGGCCGGGTCTTGAGAGAAGGGTCGATGTCTTATCCTGCAGCTGAGGAGCCTGATGGAGATCAGGTGTGAGGAAGAAACCAGGTCATCAGACACGTGGAGGGAAACGCAAACAAAAGGAGGGGAAACAGAAAAGCAGGGGGGAGACGCTTATCCTCACATGGAGTCGCTCCTTAAGACGTTGCTGATTTTATTTGACATTTTTATTTAATGTGTTGTTCATATATATGATGATTCTGCGATTCTGACCACGTCAATATTGACATTTTATTTTGTTGCAGCCTTCTGCTGAAATCCTTCATTTTTCCCTTCATGATCTCTAGGAGAGCAGGGAGCAGGTGGAGGAAAAACTGGAGATGCGGAGGTATGCGCTGGAGAAAAGAGGGATGAAGGTCGATGGCAGCGAGACAGAATACATGTGTGTGAATGAAAGGGAGGCAGGAGGAACGCTGAGGATGGAGGAGTAGAGGTGGAGAAGGTGTAGGAGTTGAAGTACTAACTCAACTGTTCAGAATTAGGGGAGCGTGGAGAAGATTCGAGTGAAGACAGGGTGGAGAGGGTGGTGAAGTGTGTGAGGAGTTATCTGTGACAGAAGAGTAGCAGCAGGTGTGAAGGGAAAGGTTTCCGAGATGGAGGTGAGAGCAGTTCTGCTGGATGGTTTAGAGACGGTGACTCTGACCAGAAGACAGGAGGCAGAGATGAAGATGTTCAGATGTTCTCTGGGAGTGAGGAGGAAGGACAGGATTAGAGAGGAAGACAACAGAGGGACAGTCCAGGTGCGACGTCCTGGAGACAAAGTCAGAGAGGACAGATTGAGAAGGTTTGGACCCGTGAAGAGGAGGGATAGTGGATCTACTGGTAGGAGGATGCTGGAGATGAAGGTGCCAGGCCGGAGATGTGGTGAGAGAGGACATGCAGTTGGTTGGTGTGCCAGAGGAAGATGCAGATGACAGGGCAAGATGGAAACAGACGATCCGCTCCTCAGACTCCTGAAGGGAAAGACGAAGAAGAATCTACACTCCATCCCATAATAACAAAGCAAAGACTGAAATTTGACATTTTTTACAAATCTATTTAAAATGAACGACTTTTATTAGTTGTAGCAGTAGAACTCTTCAAAGAATAAACTGTTGTCATATTCTAATTATCTGTATTTCCTTGAGTAGGTGAACCATAAAAAAGAAAAAAAGGCTGAAATATCATGTGAAAACAATCCGACATTAGAGCAAATTATTTTCCCTGTAATGAACAAAATCACGATTTTACTAAATAAATCAAAACTGTAACATTCTGACAATAAACGCCTTCAAAATAATTTACTTTATCCTTCCGTCAAACGTCATTTAGAGGCAGAAAAACCCGCAGATCAGAAAGAATCAACTCACAAACCCTGATGAAAAAAGCCGATCGGGATTATTGTCGTCTGAGCTAAAGGTTTTTATTTTAAGAATGTTCGGTTCTGAGGAATTAACCGTGACATGTGTGACGCTATCGGTTTCTATTCACTGCAACATGTGGGAGGGAATGAACAGAAGCTGCCTTTCTCATCAGAGAAAATTATAGGAAGCTTTGAGAAACTATAAAACACACAACAGCAATATTACAGCTTATAAAGAAATGAGTCAGACATGAGGCAGAACATGAAAAGTTTCATGTCGAACTAGATCGCTCATCGTTTCAGGATGAAGAGAATTAGATTTTAAAGTTCGATGGATCTTCTTTCCTGATCTGATGAATGGTGGAGTTTAACAAGGTCAGTTAAACCGAAAATGTTACGACTGAAAGATAAAACTTGGCCCCGAGTGCAAAAAGAAAGGCTTTCAGGAAGCGGGTTTAACAAATCTTGAGTTTATCCCAGAGCCCTGCAGTAGCTTGATTGATCAAGCTAATGATTTCAATCCGGAACTCGGGAGTTTTTGGTTCCAGAATTTTGAGTTTGTTAACACTGCGATTCACCATGGCAACCAATCAGACGCTATGGTCGCCACACTTCACGGCTTCTGAGCAGGAAGTTTAAAAGCACTCACTAGAGTAAATGTAGCAACAAAAAATAGAAAAAGTGACTGTAGCTACTAGTTTTACCACGTTTTCCTCTGAATATTGTGGAGAAACTTGAAGGAGTGATGTTTAATAGATTTTTATTTTTATGTATCGGCACTAAAAAAAAACGCTGACACGTCTAACAGCTCTGCTCCAGGCTGGGAAGGAGGAGGAATCAGGAACAAACTCAGGCTTTGTTGAATAAAAAGTCACACAGAAGGAGAGGGTTTAGTGACACATAGATAGATGGAACCGCTGCAGGATGACCATCAGAACGCGGGGGTGTGGACAAGTTTAGCCGTCTGACATTTGTCTATCAGTGCTGATGACAAATTGGGAGCCGAGCACAAGACAAGAATAAGAGGAAGAACGAAGCAACCTTGTCTTATTATCATTATACTGAAAAGCATGTGGGCAGAACGACCGACAGGATGTACTAACGAGGAGGCTGAAAACAGAGGTGGAAGTAATGTGGCACTGAAGTACCAGCCGAGTTAAAGAATATTAAAGTTCTTGATCTAATCCAGTCCTGATTGGTGGAGTTTTTAAAAATGTTAATTTCCTGCCCAAGATATCTCAAACAGGGAAGTTTTTAAACAACCACTACATGTCCAGGTACATCCTTTAACTATAAGGTCCATGTCTGACCTATGTGGGTGTGGCTAAAGCGGCACGATCACATATGACCCTTCAGAAGTGTGTGATGAAGACCCCTTACGTTCTTCCATACTCTTCCTCTTATTATGTTTGCTGCTTCCAGACGTTTCTCCATCCTTGGTGGGTTTCTAGCCGCCTGCCAATAAGGAAAGATGTTTGAAATCAGACTCAAGGCTAAAACTGCGCCTCTCTGACTCACTCCTCTTCTCTGCCGGTACCAGGGATGTAGAAGAGGCGGTGTGGAGATTATTGATAAGAAATAGTAAACACTTTCTGAGATTTTGGGGCTTTTCCTTGAGAGAAATGGTGGTTTTTGGTGTTGCAGGTGATTATGAGGTGAACTATCTCAGGTTAGGTGACTCCTTGTTTGAGAGGTTTCTATGTGATAAACATAAGAATTTCAAATAGTGAACTTTAGAGGTCACACATAAGAACATTTCTCCAAGTTGGACCTTTTATTTATGTGTGTGTCGACTATGCAGACGACACACACATTTACATAACTCTATCCCCAGGAGACTGTAGTCCGGTTCAAGCGGTGAAGCAGTCAACTATAGGAATGTGCCAGAATTTCCTTCAGCGGAACAACGACGAAGATGAAAAGTCGGATGTTTTTGACGCCAAAGAGGAAAGGTAAAAGGTCGGCGCTCACCTTCAATCTGGAAATGTTAAAATAGCGCAGACCAAGCCAGAAATCTTGGTGTTGTCGTGGACTCTGACCTGAGTTTTAACAGCCATGTTGAGACCGTGACAAAGACCGCCTACTTTCACCTGAAGAGGATAGCAAGAAGAAGAGGACTGATGACTCAGCAGGATTTGGAAAAACTATTCCAGGCATTCATCTTCGGCTGACTCGTCTACTGTAACGGCATCTTCCTCAGAAAATCGATCAGACCGCTGCAGCTGATTCAGAACGCTGCCACTACAGTCCAATCTAATACAAGTCCAGTTCTGAGGTCTTTAACCCGGCTTCCTGTCTCTCAGAGAATGGATTTCATAATCCTCCTTCTGGTTTACAAAGTACTTAACTTCTGCTGTGTTCTGAACCACCCAGACATCTCAGGTCCACCGGATCAGGTCTGCTCAGTGTCCCCAGAGTCAGAACCAAACATGGAGAAGCAGCATTTCAGTTTCTAATGCACTAAATGTTTGGAACAAGCTCCCAGAAAACTGCAAAAACCTGCTCCAACTCTCAGCCTCTGTTTCAATCCAAGCTAAACACCTTTTTTATTTGCTGCTATTTTTATTAAACCCTTAAATTTCTAGCTTTTGTTTGTTTTTTTAGCTTGTTTAGAATCTTCTACTGGTTCTTAATGTTTTCATTAATTATGACTTAATTTTCTTTTACCCTCCAGTTCCTCATCTCTTCCCTGTCCCTCGTTAATCCCTCAACTTCATCACTCATCATGTTTGGCAGAGTCATCAGCCGCCGCCACCACTGTGGAGCAGATACACCTTACTGCCGATCGGGGGAGTGCAAAAACTTTCTGACTGACTCGCAATAATCCCATATCCCATTCATGTAATAAACTTTCACCTTCACTTCCTTTTGACTCTCACCATTGAATTTTTTTAAAGTCTTTCAGTTAAGGAACTCCTGAGTGATACGTCGTCAGAACATCACGCCTCCGACTCACGTCGATTCAGGCATCTAAGCATGTTTGCCTCTGCTACAACCTCCACCGCCGTCTCAGAGGCGGAGGAATATATCCTCCCCCCATTACTCCTTTGCATTCAGACATGAAAGCATGGCCGGGTGGAGGCCCAGCCGGCCCCTCACTTAATAAGGTGTGCAAATTGGGCGAAGGAGTGCAGGCCATCAGATTCAGGCTGTGACACATAACGTGGACATGACAATGAAGGCCCTGGAGTATTTTTCTTCCCCGTTAATGGTGACCAACCTCTTCAGACCATGCTTTGATACCTCCTCCGATCCTGTCAGCTTCACCCACCTTGAAGGCACCGTCTGACTCACCGCATGAAACAGTGTGTTAGTCCACACAGGTAAAAATCCTGCATATGAGGCACCAGAACAAAAGTTAAGCAGACCGCCCACTCTTTGTAATTGGGTTTGGTCGATGGTCCCACTAAGAGACGCCGAGGTGGGTAGCTGGTGATGATTAGAGAAACCAGCAAAAAAAAAAAAAAAGAAGCCGAGAAAAAAAATGCCTGGACAATAATAAAGGTAGAAAGGTAGAAAGAGATGTCACATTGGAGAGGCAGACGAGGCAGAGATGAATAGCGGGATAAAGACTCTCTATCCCCTCGGCCACACTCATAATTAGCCAGGAAAAATGGCATAATGAATATAAATTGCAGTGAAATATATTAAACAGCCCGTCTATCCCACACACTGCATGTCCTGCCCAGAAGGACACAATACTTCCAATTACACAGCGAGGATCTCGTTCTAGTGTTTTGTTTTGTGAGGCCGGTGAGACATCAGGGAGGTCGTGATTTTCAGGTGTGTATGGAAGTGTCCAAAAATGGGGCAACTTCAACAAACTCTTTTCCGATTTTAAATGCAAACCGTTTTATAGCTTTTTTCAGGAACACATTCGCTACAATTTTACTTTCAGATGCTTTTATGTTTGTTTGTTTGTTTGTTTGTTTGTTTGTTTGGTCATTGGCGCCAAAGATCCTTGGTGTTACCACGATCACTCAAAAACCATTTCATGGATCATCATTCAATTTTATACCCCGTTTCACTTAAGTGTGAGGAAGAACTGGATTGATTTGGGTAAAGGTCGCTTGTATATTTCAGACGCTAAGGGGAGCTTTATCTCCAAAAGTTGGTCCAATAACGTCCAACCTCGACTCGAGGCTAATATCATACTTTACTCTCGTAGTTCTTATATAAGTCAATAGGGGGAGCTCCTTTTTTTTTTTATGGCAAACACTTTTTTCCAGAAATAACTCAAAAACTATGTCATGGATTCTTGTCCTGTTTTATACGCTCAAAGGCATTAATGCGAGGAAGAACTGGATTCATTTTGGAAAAGGTTGGTTTCTCAATCATTGGTCCGATTTGTGAGCATATGGACACACACAAATCTCTCTTATATTATATAAATATATATACATATATACATCATTTTAAAATTTTATTCCCACATAGACCTTAGTGTGAGGAAGGACTGAGGTGATTTTTGGAAAGAACGGTGTTATACTTCCGACACTAAGGGGAGCTTTATCTCTAAAAGGTTTATGCCATAACTTGTTGGTCCGATATGAGTCCCAAATTCGGACATCGTAGTATGGCGAGTCATACTTTACTAGTAGTTCATATTTGACTCAGTTTTCCTTTTTTTTTTAACTAAAAACTGTTTCCCGGACAGAACTGAAAAAGTATTTCATGGATCATTTTCTAATTATGTGCCCACATAGACCTAAGTACGAGGAAGAATTGGATTGATTTTGGGAAGATTGTATATTTTAAACACAAGTTGGTACCCTAGCTATAAAGGTTTTGGGGCCATAACTTTGCTGCCATTGGTTGGATTCAGTCCAAATTTGGCTGCATATGAATCGACTCGAGGAGATCTAACATCATGTTCTACTTTAAAAGTTCATATTTGACTCACTAGGGGGAGACTTGAATGAAATACATGGTTTATTTGGGGATTTTTCAGGGGATATGCCCTTAGGCGTAGTTGTACTTCATGTTCATCGATAAGATACTCGCGACTTTATAATATGATTATATCGCAATTTAAAAGGAGGAGAGCTATGAAGAACAACTTTCCATTTGTGTCAAGGTAGCTTTGGCAACTATTGGAGATCAGGTAATGACCTCCAGTATCCAGAAGGAGGCGTTTGATTAGGACGCCTCCTGCACGCCTATCTTTGGAGCATTTCCAAGCATGTCCAATTCAGAGGAGATCTCAGAACCCACTGGAGTAATTTCACATCTCATCAGGCCCGCTAGCAGTTTGAGTTCTCCGGGAGGAGCTCCGGAATAACTTGTGTACCCTGTTGCCACAGCAACCCAACCCCGAGAAGTGGAAGATGGATGGAGACGTGTGATATAGGCTAGTTTTATAGCCAGACAGCACATTATAATTACATTTCCTGGCTGGTATATTATCTTTTTTTAGCAGACTTGTCTAGTCTTGACTTCTCTTCACATGCCTATTGAAGAACTTTTAATGTGACCTTTCAAATATATATATATATATAAATGTATATATATTTATATATAGCCTGAGCGCTTGAACGGAGTCTCCAACAGATTTTTTGAAAAGTTTTCTCCACTGCGAGTCAGCACACAACGTTATTACAACATTTTCGTTCAGTACACTGGCTCAGCATTTTGTCCCCATACTTTCTTACCATGTTGTCATTTATCAGAACCATCTGCTTTCCGTTCATCCCCCCCAAACCCTGACAATCTGAGCAGACTCAGCAATAAGCCTCGGTGATTAGCACTGTTTGACTGCAGCAAATGCTATGTATGCGTAAGCTGCCAAAACTGTGTGTGTGTGTGTGCGCGTGCGTGTGTGTGCGTGTGTGTGTGTGTGTGTGTGTCTGTGTGGGCATACACCGATGTGTTTAAAATGCAGAAACTAATTAAACGCTGCATAAGATGAAGGAATTCTGCGGCGGCGAGAGAGAACTCTCATCCACAGCTCAGAACCTAGGAGACTAGACCTGAAGTGTGTGTTTTAAGTGTTGTTGTGAGGGTGGCAGGGTGTTGGTTCGATGAATAAGTGTGAGGTGTGGGTGAACTAGATGTGCAGTAAAGCCCCAGTCACCAGTGGAAGTGTCAAGGTCTTGTGGGAGTGTCTAGACGTTGCAGTGAGAGATTTATGCCAACTGCCTCCATGTGTTGTCATTTACTGGAATGTCTTCCATGACATTTAAACGTCCAATAAGTATTCCTCAAGGAAGATGATTATTCAAATGTATCGGCTCTTTGATGTTCTTTAGATTAAGGTCCTTACGTCTAAAGGACAAATGAATGTTTGAATAATGTAACACAACACATTATCACAAAACCTCAGCAAAGTAATAATTGTTTCAAGGTTCCCACAACTACTGTGTAGAATTCCACCCTCTTACTTACCTTCTAACAGGTGTGCTATTACATTAACTAGACTGAAAAAGGATTCGGACCCAAAAGAGGCAGTGGAATGAAAAAAATGAAGTAGAATGGATAAAAAGGCTGACAGAAACTCAAAACAGAAACCTACGCTGTCATCCCCACCAGCTAGGGGGTATATCCCAGAAAAGCCCCGAGTCTCCTGCATTGTACAAGCAATCCCCCTGATCTAACTCGTCAACTTAAATGTAGAAAGTTATTTCTGAAAAAACGTTTTTGTTTTTGTTTAACAGCGTTTTTTGTGTATTAATTAGAGGGTTCCCCTCTAGAAAGTATTACTGTAGTAAGTATTTCTACAGTACTTACTACTGTAAGTATATAAACTATTACAGTACAATACGATCTAAAGAAGATAGGTGTCCTTGATTTGATTCATATGCACTAAATTGGACCAAACTCGGCCAACAATTAGGAATTTATGTGTGTAAAACTGAGTTTTTCTTCAAAATTAAAAAAAAATGCTCCAGCTGGTGAGTAAAATACAAACTATTACCGTAAAATATGATTTAAACAAAACAGGTCTCCTTAACCTGATACATTTGCACCAAATCTGGACTCAAATTGCACCATCGGTTAGGAAATTATGCCCCAAAATAAGTTTTTTTCCATAAAAAAGCTGGGGGGTTGCGTCAGGGAGGGCATCCGACATAAAAAAAACAACAATGTCAAATCAATATATGGAACACAAGGATCCGCTGTGGTGACCCTGATAGGGAAGAGACCATAGAAGAGGAAGTGCAGTAGGGTGTGGCCGTCAGAGACTCCACCCACATCAATTGTTTAATAATAATAATAATAATAATACATTTAATTTATAATGCACTTTGCATTTGAATCAAATCTTAAAGTGCTACAAAGTAAAAGCAGATAAAAGCATCAATAAAAAATAAAAATAATAACGATATAAAAACATGACCAAAAAGCAGCAATGTTCATTAAAGTTATAGGTTCTGCTAAAAAGGAAAGTTTTAAGTCCTTTTTTAAATGTGTCAGTCGTCTGTGGAGCCCTCAGATGGTCAGGGAGGGCATTCCACAGAC